>LRSR01006137.1:0-30077 GCA_001579985.1 Hypsibius dujardini | reverse complement strand
CAGACACAGACACAGACACAGACACAGACACAGACACAGACACAGACACAGACACAGACACAGACACAGACATTGATTAAGACAACCAAAGTAGTGATTGGCATGGAAAAAAATAAACTGACTTAGAGAAAACCCGATCCGTTCGTACCGCTTACACGTAAACGTTTCAATGGCCCCATTATAAACATTTGCCGGAATAGCCCATTAAAGTTCAGGCTTGAAGATTTCATGCTGCACTAATAGGTCACAGATGTTGTTGCCTAGAAACATGCCGACAGCGACTGTGAAATTTATGCCAAATAATACCGACCCATTCCGACATGTCTACGAACGGGACTGCGGGGAAATGACGTGATCACCAACGCGCAGTGTGACACTACTTGATGTGTGGACACATCTGTTTTCAATGATTTTATGTCACTTACCGTATTCCGTCTAACTTTCTATTTATTACGACATATAATTCCCTGCGACACCACACCCGCCTGTGGAGTGCACTTCCCCCTAAACCTTTTGGGTACACAGCTACATAATTCACGCCGCCCTCTTGGTGGCGTTGCCTCTGTTGGATCTGCATTATTTACATGTCCACCGGAAGCTCTCAGGGCTCCTTGATTATCGCTTTATTCTCCCTGGTGCGTTGACTGCATAAAACGGGAGCATCGTCAGCGTCAGCGGAAAACCAGCGACCTCTACCTTAAAATGGCCAAATCAAAGAAGGAGAAGAAGGGGGAGAAGGAGAAGATGCTGCCGTGGGTCCGCCAGTGGCGGCGCAGCACGGTCCTCAACAATTTCCAAGAGGTCAGTACATTATATCTTAAGAGGTATTACTGTCGTAGATATTACATACAGTAAGCGACAGAATTTAATTTAACCAAGCCTGGCAAGCTTTGATTGTTTGATTTATGCTCTAGCAAAACTCAATTTAATTTTTTTACCACTCTAATCCACACAAAACGTTTGATTCCAAGATTTTTGACACTTTTCACTCCAAATCCGATTTGGAATCGATTGACATCAGCAGAATCTTTTTTGGATGCCAGAGGGCGGAGTTATGGGCTAGTTTCAATCTAGGCTTCCGAGTGACGTTGCAGAAATGACCCATAGTTCCGCCCTCTGTCATCCAAATAAGATTTTGCTGATGTCAATCGATTCAAAATCGAATTTGGAGTGAAAAGTGTCAAAAATCTTGGAATCAAACGTTTTCAAAAAACGACATTTTGTGTGGATTAGAGTGGTAAAAAAAATTTGAATTGAGTTTCGCTAGAGTATAAATCAAACAATCAATGCTTCAATTGAATGGGAAACCCACGGAGCCATCGGGGAAATTTCGAATTTTCTCCCGCTCAAACCAGAGCTAGTTTGCAGATGAAATTTTTTGCTGAAATTTAATAATTTAGTTCACTATTTGCAAAAAAAAATTCAAACAGATCGGCGTGTCTCCTACCGTTCCGTTCCCTAGTGAGCCCTGCACACTACAAGGGAGGCGTAAAATAACTGTGGCCTTAAAATATTGTTACCGTATGCTCGCGATCTCAAGGGACAGCTAAGCCCCGCCTCCCTCGGTATGGCCCTTCACGCGATTGAACGTTCAATCTGATTCACTCTTCTCTCATTGGCTGATTTCGTAAAGCTTACTCGTTGCGCTTGATTGATTGATTGTAAAGTCGTACTTCAAAGTATATTTGTACTCGTTGAGCTTGATTGATTGATTGATTGTACAGTCTTGCTTTTAAGTATATCGTTTCATTTTGTGACGGAAAAGCAAAAAAGCAAGATAAATTAAAGTAAAATAATTGTAAAATTAAAATTAAGTAAATTGAAATTAATTAGGATTAGTTAGAAAATTGTCCATAAAAAACACGCTGTTGTTTCTCCACACAGGACACGGCGAATTTCGAACGCAACCTGGCGCAGGACGCCTTCAAACAGGTGCTGGTGCAGCACCGTCCGCATCTCCGTCGCGTCCGTCGTCGCGAGCTGCACGAGGAGATGCGCCAGACCATCCTGCGGACGGAGCAGGAGATGGACCGCCGCGAGGACATGATCGGCTTCCTGATGAGCGACATGAAAGAGGCGTTCGCGCAGGAGGAACTGCTGGCGCAGCGCCACACCGCCGCACTCAACCGTCTCGTGGAGATCCACGAGGAACTGCGCGCGTTCATGGAGGAGGAGTTTTACGGTAACCTCCGGACGCTGCTGGCGGAGCTGTGCGCCAAAACCAACATGCTGAGCAAGCAGAACGACGACGAGCTGAAGAAGCTGGAGGTGATGAAGAAGATTCTCGACGAGGAGTGGGCCGAGGAGGAGACCGAACGCCGGACCAAGTTCCTCACATCGCTGGACGAAATTAAAAACGGAGTACAGTATTCCCCTGATCTCAAGAGACAGTTAAGCTCCACCCTCTCCAGTCATCGGTTGACTGTTCAATCGGATTCATTGTGTCGTCATTGGTTGAAATTTAAGAGCAACTTGACAGCGATTGATTGATTGATTAAGCGGAATTTCTTGACACACACATCGAATCAGTTGATTGATTGATTGTAGGTAAGCAATAGCAAACGGTGATGAACAGATAAGATCCGGGGTGGATCAAATTAACTGGTAGGGCAAAAAAGTGTCCCTTGAGATCGGGCGATTACGGTAAGCTGCTGATCGGAAATGTTCCAGTTTTAACCCGTTAACGTCCAATGTCGTCAAATGACGACATGGCGACCTCCGAAGAACCTATTGACAGTTTCTAAAAATCATTATCTGAGTCGGATTGTTGAATGGCACGTGACCAGTGGTCAACAAAAACTTCCGAGTTTTTGTAAACAAATAGAATAAAACTGACTCAAAGATTTTGTTCAAATATTCACTGTTTCTGTCTGTGCATTTTGCCGCCTTTCATTCGGCATTCTGCTTTTTTATGCGCACCGCTCCGATCATACATCGGGGCGGTGCGATCATACAGCTCCTAATCCAGTTCGGGGGAAGGTCTCCAGGGGACCTTAGCCTTGCAGTCTCGACGGTATGTCGTACCGATCATAAAAGTGTAATTTTGGTTGTAGATTATGGAGGAGAAGCAAATTCTCCGCATCCAAATGGAACAAGTCATCACGGATCTGTACCAGAAAATGGAGGACGAGTACGTCAAGTACCGCAACCGGACGGAGGAGAAGCTGATCCGATATCAGGAGCTGCGCGCCAAGGATGAGATTAGCTCGAAGGAAGTCAAGTACCAAGTGATGCGCATCAACATGCTTTCGGTAAGGAATGTCGGCAAGGGTGACCGAGGGTTGTAAGGACTATCGGCAACGGTGACCGAGAGTGGAAGGACTGTCGGCAAGGGAGACCGAGGGTTGTAAGGACTATCGGCAAGGGTGACCGAGAGTGGAAGGACTGTCGGCAAGGGTGACCGAGGGTTGTAAGGACTATCGGCAAGGGTGACCGAGGGTGTACGGACTATTGGCAAGGGTGACCGAGGGTTGTAAGGACTATCGGCAAGGGTGACCGAGGGTTGTAAGGACTTTCGGCAACGGTGATCGAGGGTGGAAGGACTTTCGGCAAGGGTGACCGAGGGTGTAACAACAATTGAGCTTTGGGAAATATCTCTTTAGAAGATAAGTAAAAATAATTTCGCAGTTTTCAGAAACAAGTGGCGCTGCGTAAATCTAAGTTGGCCAGTTTCCGTCAGTCCGCCGAGGTGAAGATGCGCTACTGGGAAGAGGTGAGACTTTCTACTACGTATAATTGAGCTGCATACGCACACGAACAAAATATTTGGCTAACTGAGTCAGGCCATTCTACTCGTCCACTAATTGCTTCGGGCAATGACCGAGTTACATTGCCTGACTCGGACAGCCTAGCATTTTGGCCACGTGTGTAGCCGTAATTGTGGAGCAGTCGAGCATGAAGATTCCCTTTTCCTCTCCTTCCAGTTGAAGGGCAGACTGAAAGCGGAGACAGGAGTGGTCAAAGGACGTATTCGGACCGGAAATCTGAAATTCCAAACGCAGTACCGCGACATGACCATCAGTTTCCAGTCGGTTCACGATCGGCTTTTCGAGCTGGAAAAATTGGTACCGTATGCTCGCGATCTCAAGGGACACTTTTCTGCCCTACCCGGAAATTTTAACCAACCCGGGCCGTGCCTATTCAATGTCGTTCATTAAATTAGCACTATAGGGAGAAATATATTTAAAAGCAAGACTGTACAATCAATCAATCAATCTAGCTCAAAGAGTACAAATATACTTTAAAGGACGACTTTACAATCAATCAATCAAGCGCAACGAGTAAGCTCTACGAAATCAGCCAATGAGAGAAGAGTGAATCAGATTGAACGTTCAATCGAGTGAAGGGCCATACCGAGGGAGGCGGGGCTTAGCTGTCCCTTGAGATCGCGCGCATACGGTACGTTTTACGTATAAAAAAATCTCCCATTTTAAGACAGCGCGAACTAGTTTTCTTTAAATGAAGGTTTTGAATTTGAATTATATTAAAATTCGTCACGTGACCAAAGTCCGATGTTAAAGAGGATTCATTGCGGGAGAAAATTTTAATTTAAAATCAAACGCTGTTTTCGGTATTTTAAAACAGAAACTGAATTGAAAATAACCGTTGATTTTTTATGCTTTTACAGTTTATAAACTCTCTGTAAGTTAAATCAAAATTGACACGTGACCAGAAGTCTGATTTTATATGATGTGTAAAGATAATTTTAATTTGAAATAAAATTCAGCATTTTAAATCACTATTCAAATTAAGCAATAATGAAATTAACAATTTTAATAGTCTCTTTTTTGTAGGGAGTTCGATTGGTTCGCCACGCCCTGGCGAGCCATCGGATGCAGGACCCCGATGATAAATTATACGCTTCCTCGCAAAGCCATTTGACCAAGCAGGAGCAGGTTATATTGGAGAAATTCAAAAAGGAAAAGCCAATATACGAGATGAATAAGGTATAGGTACCGAACCGCGAGCATACATACTGCACCTTTGACAAATATTGCGGAACGACCGTCAGAAAAAAAATATGGCTCTAGCTATTTTATCCCTCCCTTGTAGTGTATAATAGCGCCCGGCTTTTTTATCCCTCTCTGGGGCCCAATAGAGCACTGGCTATTTTACCCCTACCCCCTACTATGCTGTCCGTTCATCCGTCGTTCGTCCCATTATCCGTTCATCGTCTGTCGTCCGTCGTCCGTAGTCCGTCTGTCATCCGTCGTCCATCCGTCGTCCGTCTGTCGTCCGTCGTCCGTCTGTCGTCCGTCGTCCGTGGTCCGTGGTCCGTCTGTCGTCCGTAGTCCGTCTGTCATCCGTCCGTCGTCCATCCGTTGCCCGTTGTTCGACCCTCTGTCCGATAGCGGATGGATGGTCAACGGACGGACAAAGGACGTACAGACGGAAAACGGACGGATGGACGACGGATGGACTGACGGGCGTGCGGGCAACACAGGAAGGGTAAAATAGCCGGGGTTCTATTGGGCCCCAAAAAGGGGCGGTAAAATAGCCACTCCCGGAAATATTAATGTGTGATAGGATGTGGGAGATATGCTGAAAATGGCGCCGTTTATGATGAACAACGCCCACATGGAGATGAAGAACATCGCCCGGACCTTCGAAAACAAGCAGCTCCGCAGTCAGAACGCTCGGTTGGAGGGCCTCATCCGGGAGTATGTTCGCGATAAGACCGTCACCGGAGAAGTCCTGGAGGACCGCTTGAACAATCCCCTTCTCACCACGAAGGGACCCACTTATGTCGTGGTTGACCGGTACGCAAAATTTTCAATCCCAACATTATTTGTGAAGGGAGTTCGCTTCCTCGTGTTTAGTAGTCTAAAATAATTCTTCGGTAGCCGTGGCTGTACGAAAATTTGTTGAATTTCGAGATATCTCTGAAAACGGAAAAAGCTTAGCCGAAAAAGGAAAAGTTTCGTCGTCACATTTGACGACACTTTAAAAGTCGAGGGAAGATTTGAACTTTTTCTGAATAAAAAGTCTGTCCCGATTTTAGAAGAAACTCCTCAATGACTGGGGAAAATTAAACAAACAAGAAAAACTGAATTGAAAATTAAACTAAAAAAATATTCTTAAATTACAACTAGTTTTCTTAGTACTAATTTCTAAGTTTGTGAATTTTTTAGCTTCTAAAAACCTAACTCAAAGTTTGTCTTGGTTATTAAAAATTGAAATGGAACTGCCTAAAAAACTGAAAATAGTCAACTAAAACAAGTAAACTAAAATTAAACTAAAATTATTACTAATAGAACGTCGTTTTTAGTTGCGCATTCTTTTGTGTTTCAAAAAACTTAACTGAAACTGTGTTTACTCATTAAAGAATTAAGTTTGAAAACACTAAAAAACCTGAGAAACTGGCAGAGTAATTTGATTAGTGCTAAACAGTCTTTTTCCCTATAAGAAAAATTAATTGTAGTCATTAATGCAAAAGACCAAATACCGTATGCTCGCGATTTCAAGGAACAACTAAGCCCCGCCTCCCTAGATACACCCGCATGCACTCGATTGAACGTTCAATCTGATTCGCTCTTCTCTGATTGGCTCATTTCATACAGCTTACTCGTTGTGCTCGATTGATTGATTCGTATCAGATTTCCTCCTCGTTGATTGTTTGATTGTGCAGTCGTGCTTCTCTGATTGGCTCATTTCGTACAGCTTACTCGTTGTGCTCTATTGATTGATTCGTATGAGATTTCCTCCTCGTTGATTGTTTGATTGTGCAGTCGTGCTTTTCCGTATATTTGTCCCTACAGTGCGAATTTAGTGGACGGCACTGAATGGGCACAGCCTGGGTTGGTTGAAATTTACGGGTCGGGCAGAAAAGTTTCCCTTGAGATCGCGAGCACACGGCAGTAGTACTTTTCTTTCTTCAGACCAACTGCGTTTCGGACTCGTCGGCTGACTAGGATTTCGAATGCCGCTGGAAAAACATCGTTCTCCGCACCGTCGGCGGATCCTCCGTTCTCCGCACCGCCGGCGGATCCTCCGTTTCCCGCACCGTCGGCGGATCCTCCGTTCTCCGCACCGTCGGCGGATCCTCCGTTCCCCGCACCGCCGGCGGATCCTCCTTCAGACACTGCGAAGCTGTCCGTTACTGGCAACGCAGCCTCAAGGTTGACCGTTCCGGCGACGCCCGCCAAGGTTGTCTCGGACGTAGAATTCGCAGCCACGGCGACGCTCCAACTGATCGCACTGGAACAGGAAACCCGAACCGTCAAGGAGGAAATCATGGCGGCGGAAGCGAAGCACCTATCATCTGATGCTTCATCTGCTGCAGATGCTGAGGCGAAACAACCATAACACTGCAGGAAATTGTTCGATCCTAAGCAAAATTCTGTTCAGCATCGCAGACGAAGCGTGTGACTTTTACAGGTTCGTTTGGTTCGTTTTACAAGTTTGTTCCTTTTTTCGTTTTGGAACACCATAGAGTTGCGATTGTTCCGTCTCGATTGGCGTGATAGTTTTCGTAATTATAAGCCGTTAACAGGGAAAAATGATCAAAAGACTATAGTTCAAAAACCAAGTGTAAAAAACATCAGCAGGTTCATATGAACTCCAATCCTTCAAATTTGAAATCATTCAGGACGAGCGTTTTCGGTAAGATAATCTTCCCGGTGATGTCGAAGACCATGATGAACGTGGCGAACTTGCTGGACGCGTCCTCCGACGACTTCAGCGCCACAATCACATTGCCCCCGGTCTCGGGGACAAACTTCATGGAGGAGAACCCTTCTGCCGGAACTTTATCGCCCACGATGATGTCGGTAAACTGTGTGAAGTTCTCATTGCAGATGACCATGTGATTGGTCCCCATGAGAGACTCCGTAGAGTCGTTATAAACGATATTGCTGGCTCGCCGTGGGAGGAATACCTGTAGCCGTAGATCGATGTATGAAGAAGTGGAAGAGAGAGAGAGAAAGACTTACAGGCAGACAGACAGACTGACAGGCAGACAGACAGACAAACACACAGACAGACAGACAAACAGACAGACAGACAGACAAACACACAGACACACAGACACACAGACACACAGACACACAGACACACAGACACACAACATACCCATTTCTTGAGCTCATCCGACCAGCCGGCCGCCTCCACATTGATGTAGCCGGAATAACTGATACCCATATTCTTTTGTACGGCCCGGTAGTTGTTGGTCCAGTCTTCCGACACGACATGCCCGTCTGGATAGATCTTCTTTATCCACATGCGATCACCGTCGAGAACTTTACCAGTGACCTGTGGTTAGATCCATATACGCAAGCTGTCACATTAAATAAAACGTTCAAAAATTAATCCCCACCGTATCGATGAACATGCTGCCGATGCTGCCCATGATCATGGCACCGTCTTTAATGGTTGACCACTCGGCTTTGAAACCTGAAACCATACAACATGCACGCAAATCAGATCAGATACAAATCAGAAGGTGAAATTCGGTCCCTGTCACATACCTACCTACAGGGCATGATACATTGATATATTTCCTACATGGTTCGCTGCTTTGAAAATGGCCTTGACCGATCAAAGACATGTGAATTTTCCTGTATGTCCCCTGTGTCTTTTTATCCCACTTGCGGTATAAGTGGTTTAATTAAGGAGACGTTCGGTCAGCGGTTCAGTTTACAGTACGGAGGTAGATAGGCGCATCTCGGAGACTGAGAACGATTCGCACAATATGCAGGCATTTGTGCCTTCTTAGTGCTATAGTTACCGTATTCCCCCGATCTCAAGGGACAGTTAAGCTCCACCCCCTCCAGTCATCGGTTGACTGTTCAATCGGATTCACTGTGTCGTGATTGGTTGAAATTTAAGAGCAACTTGACAGCGATTGATTGATTGATTAAGCGGAATTTCTTGACACACACATTGAATCAGTTGATTGATTGATTGTAGGTAAACAATAGCAAACGGTAATGAACAGATAAGATCCGGGGTGGATCAAATTAACTGGTAGGGCAAAGAAGTGTCCCTTGAGATCGGGGGATTACGGTATGACCTATAATATATTTTGTTCACTTGTGAGTTGAAAGACTAGTATGTCTAGACGATTGCGTGCTACGAACTGGAGAGAGAGGGTTGTTTTTACCTAGAACAGGTATTTTCTGGCGGGGTTTCTATGATTATGTGTCGCGTCAGCTAGTATTTATTTGATACTCGATAGTACTGTTCCATAAGCAATATTTCATCAGTCACGCTACGAATACTCAGTCTGGATACTAGTACCTCGACGGCTTACCGTAATCACTGAAAGTCTACAGGTACCTATGCGTACCTCGTTGGGTCTTGCCATCTCCGTCCCCAAGAATGGCAATCGGAAACTCGAACTGCAGCGGGTTCAGACCGATGTGAGAGACAATGCCTGTCTTGTCATCCGGCGCGTACATCTTCCCGTTGAACACCGTCAGCTCGGACAGTTCGTTGCCGCGGCCGGCAAAGTTCCACAATGTCTGGAGGAAGGTCACGTCGGTCGGCAGGATCGGGTCCCACTCCACCTTGGCGGCCTGCTGCTGGACGTTGTAGAGCAAACTCCCGGTTTTGAAGACACTGAACCAGGTCGTTCCGGACGCTGAGGTGAACTTGGACGCTTTGTCTTGGTCGCAGATGATGGCGATGCGGTACTTGACCCATCCATCAGCCTGCTTGACCGGTTTGGTGAAGGGATAGCCTGGGTTTGCCGTATTTACAGGAGGCGTTGTGGTGGGCGGTGGTGGTGGTGGTGTTGTTGGAGGAGGGACAACTGGCTGTTCAGGTTGGGCCGGTGCCAGTGCAGCCTGGGCCACGCAAGGAACTTTAAATGCAGAAGTACGGGTCAGATAGACATGCAATGAGCTAAATCTGGCTGTCCATCTGTCTGTCTGACTGTTTGCCTGTGTGTCTACCTGTGTGCCTGTGTTTCTGTCTGTGTGTCTGTGTGTCTGTGTGTCTGTGTGTCTGTGTGTCTGTGTGTCTGCCTGTGTGCCTGTGTGTCTGTGTGTCTGTCGGTGTGTCTGTGTATCTGTGTGTCTGCCTGCCTGTGTGTCTGTCTGTCTGTCTGTCTTTTTCCCTGTCTGTTTGCCTGCCTACCTGCCTTTGTCGGCATGAGGAAGATGCCTCTGTCTACATTACAGTAATGGAACGGCTGAACTTACGCTGGCCGCATTGTGAACTTTCACAGCCGTACATCATGCTGATGCCCTTGCAATCAATCAAACTCAGTCCACACACGGTAGGCATCTTAGTCACAACATTGCCCGGGACCACTGTGAAGGCATCCGTACCAGGGGCAGCAAAATCCGACGGCTGATTATGCGTGATCGAGCAGTAGTCATATGGGAAGAGCGACCAATAGGCTTCCGTTGTGCTGTACTTTGTATACGCTGCCTGAAAAGAATGTCATTTATCGGCTATAAAAACTACTGATGCAAAAATATACCAAACATTTATGTCAACGATTCGTAAAGCCCTACCGCAACGGCGAGGTTGCTGTTCACGGTGATGTATTTGTCGCGATCACCGCGCTGATGTTCATTCCGCTTGCCCAACAGAATGGCGAGGTACTTCTGCACTTGGCAGGATGTCTGGAGACAGCCGGTAGGTCCACGGGCAATGGAGACCACCTGCTCGGTGGTGGATGGCGAGGCCTTGTTCATACCGGGATAGCTGTAGCAGAAGTTCCGTTCTGGGGTCCCGCTGAAAAAAAGACGCAGGTGTTACCATGCGTTACCATGCGTTACCATGCGTTACCAGGCGTTACCAGGCGTTACCAGGCGTTACCATGCGTTACCATGCGTTACCATGAGTTACCATGCGTTACCATGAGTTACCATGAGTTACCATACGTTACCATGCGTTAAAATGCGTTACCATGCGTTACCAGGCGTTACCATGCACGCCGGTGACCACATTCTAACACCCATTTCTTGTAGTGTGTACTATTACGGACTCTTCATAAACAGAAATTAATTTGTCTCGAAACAAAAAATTATAATTTTTCCTAAAGTTAATAAAAATATGTAATTATAAATTTTGAAAATAGATTAAAATATATAAAAATGACATTAATAACAATGAATTGAAAATATAAAAAGGTGCTATTTTTCACAACTACCGCATACATGGTGCTCATTGAATAGTGTCAATTAGATTTTTTTTCCAAAACAAAATCGTTAATGCCAAATTTTATGAAGCATAATAAATCCAGTCGTCGCTTTGAAATACATATAAACATTTAAATACATTTGGACTTACGGAGTGCCGGCGAGGGGAGTGAATTTGACCTTATACTGCGGGTCGGTTTCGGGGACCTCGATGAAGGTGATGCATTGCGGCGGCAGAGCGGATTGAATGGTGTTGATGGCGAGCTTCACCATCTCCTTCTCCGTTGTGGCTGAAAAGGTCCCACTCAAAAAGTCATCTAACTGCCACTGCGACTTTGTCATCTATTCGGCATGTGGCGTGAATAGAAACCGACCTCTTACACTATTTTGACAAAAGTGAATTTGCATTTTTTGACAAAAGTGAATTTGCACTATTTTCTGATTGAGGAGTGAATGGCTGACGGTTTGAGTGCTTGGTTACACGATTCGGACCGGAAGTAACAAAGTAACGAGATGGTGACCAAGCACTAGACCAAAAACGACTTTTCAAGAAAAAATCGTTCAAAGATTTCCGCTTTTAGATGTGGATAATTGTGCTCCCACTGATCTGAATATCAAAAAGTTTTTTATCATTACAACGATAAATACTTTCGTGAACAAAAAACGTCGTTTTTCACTCAGTCGGTATGGTACCTGCCCAGAATTGAGCGTAACTGGTGCTACAAAACTAAAAAGTAACTGTAACGAACGTTAAACAGAAGTTCAAGTATTTGAAACCAACAAAACGAAAAGACTGATACAAAATATGAAGGATCAAGTTAATCTATCTGTGAGAAAGAAATTTCCACCTCCGCTGTCTGCGAAGACTCAGTGGCGGCAGATTCTTGATCGTCGTGGTATACTGTATTGTCGCGATTCTAAGGGCCGTTTTTGGCCCTACCAGTAAATTACGAGCCCCGGGCCAGCCTGCGTTCAATAGTTCAGACACTATTCTTTTGTCGAACTGAATCAATCAACAATCAACAGGAGCAAAATCAGTGTTGCTCTACTCAATCAACAATCAACGGGAGCCGTTGCTCTACTCAATCAACAATCAACGGGAGCCGTAGCTCTACTCAATCAACAATCAACAGGAGCCATTCAACAATCGACATGGTTTTGGCTGAACGGAATTGAATCCGTGACGTCACACACAGTTTTGGAAGGGGGAGGCGGGGCTAAGCTGGCCCTTAGAATCGCGATAGTACTCGTACAGTAACTGTCGAAGTTCAGCGCGTCCATCCTCTTCTACGTGCATCACAGTCTGCTTCTCAAGATATTCCCCCCTGCTTTTGCTCAATTCAGGTGGCAGAACTACATCATGGAACAGCTCAACAAATTTAATTTTGACCAGTTTCCAGTTGCAGAGCGTTGTGCACTGCGCAATGCACTGCGCAAGTGTACTGGAAAAAAAGGTGCCCTCTACGCCAACTCCGCTTCCGAAAAAACCGTTCGACATTTTTTATTTTTTCAAACGCTAAAATTTAGAGGAATGTTTTCTCCTAATTATCAGCTGGATAACTCGTTTTCGACAATTTTTCACAGACCGTGGTTACACTCGATTTCTGAAGAAGTGGAAAAAAGTGTAACTGGCCGGTTTCTATAAAATTCACGCTTTATATAACGTACATACTGAAAGCCGGGTCCAGGTAGTAGGGAATGCCCTTTTTATTCCACTTTCCGTAGGCCTGGTTCAGATTAAAGGTCCGCAGCAGCTTCGAAGTGTCCAACGATTCTGAAAAAAAAAAGTTTTTTACTTACACGAAGATGTGAGTATATAGATGTTTGAGCCCTTGCGTGGCTATACACATGTGGCAAAAACCTTGCGCTGACCGAGTCAAGTCATTAAACTCGGCATGTGTATAAGGCTGTACATTGTACGAGTTGTATGGCTTAACTCGGTTAGTCCAGAGTTTTTGCCACGTGTGTACGTTCTGTTTGCAAGCTCACGCGATTCGGTCAGCAGCAGCAGCAGCACGACGGATGAGGTCAGGACCAGCTGGTGAGCAAGCGGCACTCCACAGGCAGGCATGATGTCAAATGTCGCCAACAACCTCAGAGAACGAAGATCTGAACGCACTGGATAGTGTGTGCAGGTCTTCGACTTGGAGTAGAGTTGAAATTTAGGGCTTTAAACTGTGACTGTGAGCACTCACAGCGGAGGACAGACGCAGGCAGGACTTATAAAGACATTTTGCGTGGAAGTCCTCTAATGCCCTTGAAAAAGCATGAGCTGGTGCAATGGTAATTGGGGTTTGTCTGCGTGAATATTGCTTTCAGCGACATTAAAAAATGCTAATGGCGAGCATGTATGCTGGATGGTCGGAGAGCCTTCGGAGCAGGGTTTCGACTTTTGGCGTGATCAGCGGATTCTGATTATGACTGACTTGGCAGGGGTGGGGTACTTGGCAGGGGCAGAGTGATGTGGGGACCTCGGTAGGACGGGGTACTTGGCAGGGGCGGGGTTATGTAAGGACCTCGGTAAGGCGGAGTTGTGTAAGGACCTCGGTAAGGCGGGGTTATGTGGAGACCTCGGTAGGGCGGGGTACTTGGCAGGTGCGGGGTTATGTGGGGACCTCGGTAGGGCGGGGTTAAGTGGAGACCTCGGTAGGGCGGGGTTATGTGGGGACCTCGGTTGCGGTCACCCCAAAAAAAAACGCGAATAACTATAATCTTAGTGCGCGCGGTGCGCTTGGAGGAATAGAATTCTTAATTTTTTTATTCGTTCTAGCAAACCGTCACCTGCGGTGCGGTCTAACTGCATTGAAGTGCGAATTCCTGCTTTAGACGATTTTATGAAAATTTGTTACAAGTGATATGAACAAATTTCCGAAATTTTACTGGTTTTTTTTGCTTTACTTAGTTACCGTATATGGTGGTCTGCTGCATGTACAGATTAAAGAACACAGTTAAAGGCAATCGTTCAATCAACTCCCTAAAACCCGGATATGTTCGCATTTTTATGAAGTACAAAAAACGAGTCTGCTCATTTCGATAGGACTGCGTTTTCGTAGTCTCATTAATGGCCTGAAAATACAAATTCCGCCGGGCGAATTTCAAAATAGTTGCTTAGGAAAAAGTCGAAGCGTGTATAGCTCTCCGATTACGCTTCGCTAGTGCACCCAGTGAGAGAAAAAACAAGAGGCGTGTTCCATCTGTACAAAAAAATACGTTCCATCATCTGTTTATTTGTTCTATCGTGTAGCGATCGTGTTCTCACCTCTATCAAAACACCGTTCCTGGGGTATACAAGACGGCCGTTTTTTGGCCCTACCAGTAAATTACGACCCCCGGGTCCGGGCCGAGATGGAATTGAATCCGTGACGTCATAGAGTCTTGCACGGGGGGGGGAGGCGGGGCTAAGCTGGCCGTTAGAATCACGACAGTAAAGTAATCACACACTAACAAGGGGTCAATTGCCTACCTCAAATTCAGATCTCATCTAAACTTTTTTCTTGAATACTCCCTCCCCCAATTATGACTTTGAAAAATATTACTCGCGGTATTAAGGTTCCTATTCAATGGAGAAAAAAATCTGGGAGAACCCTATTGCGTCACTTCTTATAACATTGTTCTCAGTCAGTTGATTGATTGATCAACGGGTTGGAATTTTAAGTTCACTGTAAACGCGAATTCTTTTTTCTTCTCACTCGCACCCTGTTGAGATGATTTAACTGAAATCAGTAGAATATTTTTGGATGTACGGGGCAGAGGCGCGGAACTATGAATAATTCTCGAACGGGTCGAGCTTGACCGGTAACTAAGGATATCCAATGTTCTAACTCCGATGTCCAAAAGTTGTTCGCGTTTACGATGAAGAGCTTAATATTGAAAACCGTTGATCAATCAATCAATCGAATAAATTTGAGCAATGTTATAGGAAGTGCTGCAATAGGGTTCTCCCTGATTTCTTCCCCGCTGGATAGGAGCCCCACTGCCGCGAGTCAAATTTTCTAAACCAAAGTTGGAAGGGTAGTACTCAATGAAAATTTTTAAGCGCGATCTGAATTTGACAGAGGTAATTGACCCCTTGTAAGCGGAGTCATTCCATCGGGCAGTAGTCTCTCCTCCTTCGTGAAGTTTGTTTTTGCGATTTACACCACCTTTACTCTTCCATTTTTCACAATTTTTGTATTTAACTGCTTCTCAGTTATCCGTGCAGAGCGTAATTTCCAACACCCCCTTGAATACAGTTACAGCCGACATGCCGGACGCCAATGTGTTGGAGGATGTGTCATTGACCTTGTCAGCAGATGAACGGAAAGAACTGGATCAGCTGTCGTTGGTGCTGGTGGAAGAATCTTTGGAGTCATCCAGCGAGGCGAAATCGAGCTACGATCCCATTTTAGACAACTTGCGGTTTGGGAGGAGATACCAGATTGACCATCCGGAGACCATGTACGCGGCGCTGTTGAATGCCATCCAGGAGAACATGTATTATCCTCTGCCTGGATGGAAAGCCACAGACGCTGCTTTTCTGCTTTACCTCCAGCAAACGTACAAGTATGCACTACATTGTCGCAGAAGATTTTGTAGCGCAGTTAGGGAAACTAGACCACTCAGTGTAGCGGTATACTGAAGTGCACAGGAAGTGGCGTGTGTTTGACAACAAAAAAGTATTAGGGATCCAGAAAAATAATTAAAGAGTCCAGCGGAGCATTAACCCGCACCTTGGATCCTGAAGCAGAATTAGCTTCAAAATCCTCAACTTTCGCGATCCCGTTGCCAGAATATCGATAACGAACCACTGATTTTCTTCCAGGACATCACTTGAAGACCACCAGTTCAAGTGCCTTTTCCGTGACGCGTGGATGAAGGTGGAGAAGGACCGTTCCGAGAATGGGGAAGAAGTAGATGGGCCACGATGCTCAATTGGTCAGCTCAGTGCCACCAGCCCCCCAAACGTGCGAGCAGATAATGGCTCACCTAACAGCTGAATGAATTCGTTTAGCGGTTTTGTTGATTGATGATGTTTACGTGTGTTGCAGCTGGCCCGCGTAGAACGAGTGAGCAAGGGAAGGTGCACCAATTGCCCGAACCAACACAGACGAGAAGTCGGCATGGTGACGATGCTCGGCCGGAGATTGTGCTCCGCTTGTCGGCAGTCCTATCTGAGAAATAAAGTAAGCACTTCCAAGCCAATTGGTGTGGATTTGGGAGGGCTGGAAGGGATTGCCAATGCCAAGGTTCGGTTCGTTACTCGTAAAAATGAAAAGGTCGTTTTTCATTTACAGATTTTACGTGATCCCAGTAGGGACCGACCCTCACGGCCCCGAACCCAATCAAAGGAGCTGGACGCGGCAGCCCCAAATGCGTCGGATTAAGATAATCATTGCTATGATTTCACTTAAGATGTCCGTACGCCTCCGTTACTGCAGTTGCCACAGTGGTATTTTCGACCAAAAACAGTTTCCATGTTTTTGCGATAATACGACTTAAATTTTGATTTCAAGTCTCTGTGAACCGAGTTTGTTTCCTCAGTAGGTTTTCTGTCGTGTCGTTTTGTTCTCTGTTCTTATTTCACGCTTTTCATCTTCGGGTTTGTCTGTTATTATGTCAGTGTTTTTCGTCTTCATCGAATATTAAGAACAAATTTGCAGTTATATCCTCAGGGATAACAGTTAGCATAACTTATGAACACCATCATCACAAGTAGAAAGAAAGTGATGTCTTTAGATATTTCATTTAACATTAATAGCTGCACCCAGTAAGTTGGCCACCTTCAATGAGGCCGTCTCATCGGACAACGGCTTCAATGGGGACCCGGCCAGCATCTGGAAGGCGTGCGAAGAGATTTCCGGACGGGTAAGCTGAATGTATCGCCGCACATCGGCCACGGCTTGAGCCTCGTTGAACCGGTTTACCAGACGCGACCCATCCTGCAGGCGAATCTGAATGTTGGTGACGGGCTGCGCAGCGTCCACCGCGTTTCGGGCTTTCTCCTCGCCGTTCTTTTCAGCCTCGGACGATGCCGGTAGCAACGACGCGGACGGCTTCTTCACAACCGCGGGTGTAGGGCTAAACAAAAACCACAACAGCAACTAACATTTCGATAGCATTAAGGAATTACAAAACGGAAATACTGATTAGTCAATCGGTGGTAGAATGCACCGAAATCGGTCATAGATAACTTCCAAGCATATGACCAGTGCCCCCAAAGAAGGTCGGCTGCTGCTTCGACCCATCATAATCCTGATTACGATTGTCCACCATATCCACGCTCAATTCCCGTCCACGGGCCTGATCGGCGAGTTCCCGCGGCACTTCACCCCGCGTCATGCTGCGAAGAAATTCCTGATTGACGGGATCGTTAAACTCCCGCAGTGGTCCACCGTGAAATCATTTCGATACATCCGCAGAGTGATGGTGACTTTGTCCTGCTTTCCCGCTGCCAGCCCAGCAGCTGGAGTGGATGCCGATGCTCCGCCGGGAGCCGCGGACCCGGAAGAATCACCCAACCGCGAGTAGCTGCTCCAAATGGTCGCGCCGAACCAGGTCCGCGCTGCGCCTGAGACTCCATCACTTCCTTCGCGCCCTGAGCGCGGGCCGACTGAATCACGTTTTTGATGATGCGCTCGGAGTCGGGCTTCTTTCCCTGTCCGGAGCCGACAAAGAGCTTCTGCTCATCATCGGAGTTATGCTCTTTGTCGCTGTTTTCGTCCTCGTGCTGGGCCTCGGCCTGGACATGGAGGCGATGCCTGCGGAACTGGAGGACGGGTTCGGATTGATTGGAATCGGCGCCAGCTACGGAAGAGATGAAAAGAATTAAAGAATGCGGTTGCTAACAAAATTCGGGTGAACGAATTGAAATAGCAAAGAGAACAATCAATTACTTGTAACAGCACATCATCTTTTTGCCAGTTGCATTAAATCGTCAAATTTTCTCAGTGTTGAGCCATTTAATTTTCCATGTGTTGTGGGCTTCACTTTACTAGGACTTTCTGTGACACTTTAAATTTATTCACACTCTAAATTTACACGTGTTTATTTGATTTAGTTTGGAAATGGCCGGGTTTGATGGCGGACCACCGAAGAAGTACGGTCTCATTTTGCCTAACAAAAAAGGAGTTGCTGCTCCAGCAGTTCCTGCCCTGAAAAAGCCTTCCATTTTCGATGACGACGACGACGACAGGGAGGAGTTCAACTCGCGCACTAATGCAGATGGCCGGAAAAAGTACGGCGGAAATAGTTCCCTGTGGAAAAAGGAGACTCAATTGACTATTCAAAAGGTAAAGAATATTTTTCTTCTACCGACAATCGGTCACTCAACACCTCGGTTGATTGCTTGATTAAATGTGTGCAAATAATCGGCTTATTATATTATTTCAATACATCAATCAATCACTCGGTCAACTGCCTGTTTCGCTTACACATCCTTCTTTGCTTTAGAAAAATTAAATACGTTAGCTTACAGCGATCAGTAATAGATGTGTGGTGAGGGAGAAGATTTGTGAATTTAGATTTGTATCATTACATAACAGGCGAGTTTTGCCAGTTTTATTTCCGGAAAATTCTAGCCAAATTGATTACCGATTTTACGACGCAATTATTATTCTATGTCAATCGCTTGTTGATTGATCGGTCGATTGAGCATCAATAGTTAGGTTATTTTGAAACATTGAAAATTAAAATTTTAAAATTATCTAAATGAAAATTGCGTGAATGAGGGATATTAAGGAACAACAGGAATAGAAAAAACCGTATTTTGCATCAGCTAATGCCGGATGTGTTTTCGTTTTACAGGCTCTGGAAGAGGACCCGACCGCCTTCGAGTACGACAGTGTCTTCGACCAGATCGCCGATAAAAAGGCCGAAGCCGAACTCGGTGGTCGCGGAAAGGAGAAGCAAAAGGACCGCAAGCCCAAATACGTCCAATCACTGCTGGCCGCGGCGAAGGAACGTGAGCGGGAGCATGACCGACGGGAGGAACGGAAAGTTCAACGGGAACGCGAAACGGAGGGCGGCGAGTTCGCTGGGAAGGAGGCTTTCGTCACGTCGTCCTACAAACGGAAGATGCAGGAGATGAAGGAGCAAGAAGCGAAGGAGAAGGAAGCGGCCAAAGTGGAGGCTCTTTTAGACGTCACCAAGCAGAAGGATCTCACCGGCTTCTACCGGCATCTTCTGAAGCAGTCGACCGGCGAGGAGCGCGTCAGAAACGCCGGAGAAGCTCCCACACCGGTTAAACCTATTGAATCCCAACCGTCTTCGTCGAAAGTACACGAATTCAGCCCTCCCCCGGCAAATCTGAAGCGGATGCGGGGAGAAGAGGAAGATGCGGTGGAACCATCAGCAGCGCCGCAGTCTGACTCTGAGGAGGATGAGTCTCCCGCCGAGGCTGACGTCGAAGATGCCGAACAGGCTTCAGTTCCCGCTGTTACGGAGGAGCAAATCGTCGCCCCGGTAAAAGCTGCCGTAGTGGAAAAGAAAGACGCGTATGCGAAACACACAACGGAGGATTCAGCGATGAGTGCGCGGGAGCGGTACTTGGCCCGGCAGGCGGCGAAAGCCAAACAAACTTAATCCTTCTCACAAAACGAACTTCTGTCACTGAATTTTATAACACGCTTTGGGTTCTGTGAATGAATTTTGTGTCGGGGCTACACTTCCGGGAAGCGTGTTACGAGGCAGTGGCCGGACCTCAATCGGTTCCATTCATTCGTGCGCGGTTACGCTCGCCTATTTGCAGTTTTTATTTATTTGTGTTTTTTCCCCCTTAGCAGGCTGCGTCGAATCGAACCATGCGCGCATTCCACCCACCAGGAAACTTCTCGTTTTAATAAAGCAGGCGAATTGCAGGAGATCGAGAATTATTTTAAGTGTTGTGAATTTCCGGTTTGTCGTTTTTCGTTCGTTGATCCTTTTTTATCACACGACACGATGTGTCCGGCTAATGAAACCATCCGTTATTACTCCATCCCGCTGCTACAGGGCGCGGCCGTCGCGGTCACCGTATTCGGCGTTGTCAGCAGTGTCCTTAACGCCATCACCGCGCTGGCACTCATCCGCTCGCAAAAGCTCCGCAATCCCACCACCGTATGTGTCAACCAAAACCAAAATTTAAATTAAAAAATTTTGTTAAAAAATTTCATTTTTTTTTCACCTTATCGTAGTACAGTTAAACTTATTCTTTTAAAATCGAAATTCAAAGCGCTAAATACTTCACCGCAATGTACTACTACACGTAGTAACAACTGTAACTACTGCAACTACTGTAACTACTGTAACTACTGTAACTACTGTAACTACTGTAATTACTGTTACTTTAACTACTGTAACTACTGTAACTGCTGTAACTACTGTAACTACTGTAGGAGCGTTAAGGATACGACGCCAAGTCTCAGAGATAACTTCAATGAAGTTGATCTAGTAACTTCAATATCTTATTAACATTGTTTATTAATAAGCAAAACTTTACTTATCCTTTCGTCCTTTTTAACGAGAGATTCAGAGCCCATGTCAAAAGTGAAGTAACCCTTTTTTTATCATTTAATAAAGGTATTCGTGGTGAACCTCGCCGTGGCGGATCTCCTCTTCGCCGTGCTGGACACCCCGTTGGTCGTCGCTTGGTGCCTGTTCGAAGACGGCCTTTGGATCTCCCACCACCTGGGCTGTTCCACCTTCATCTACGTCACCCACTTGCTCATGTCGGTGGCGTTGTGTTCGATGGCGGCCATCGGAATCACCCGGCTGGTCATGGTCGTGTCCAAGCGTCCCATGTGTCGCTTCTTCGACTGGCGAATCGTGACCACCGGTTTGTTGGCTTGTTGGGTCATTCCGGGTTTGGTTCTGCTGCTGCCGGTGTTCGGTCTGTGGGGTCGTGCCGGGGAGAACGCGCTGTCGATTGGGGGATGCTCGCTCCTCCCGTCGGACAACGTCCGATCCAAGACGCCCATCTATGTGATCGGTGTGATCGGGCCAGTTCTGTGCATCGGGACGTGTTACTGCCTCATATTCCTCTTTGTCTGGCGGAGCAAACGGCGACTGAAGAAACTACCGCGGGAAGGCAAGACCAGGGAATGAAAAAGTTAACTGAATCAAATTAAAAATTTACTGAAACTTTTAAAGACCATTTTTTTAGTTATGGCTTCTTTAGTTACTTAGAAAAACCAGAACTGAAAGAATGACGAATTAATAAACTGAAAGTGAACCTAATTAGTTCTCTTAGTTTCTGAAAAAAAAATTTAAAGTTTCGTTGCTAAAGGTTTCACAACAAAACAAAACCTTTGTTTAATGATTCCAACAAAAACTAAAGGGGAAGAATTATCATCAACAAAAAATCATCAGAAACGAGCTTTCAGTTTACTCTTTTTATGTTTTTATGTTTATTCTTCACCCAGGCACAACACCGTCCAAGTATATTGCCGAGGCGAGGCTACGGGGATTCAGTGTGGAGATGTCGGAACCACCGCCTCCGTCGCCGATCGGTCCTGACCAACAGCCGATTGGTCCTGACCAACAGCCGATCGGTCCTGACCAACAGCCGATTGGTCCTGACCAACAGTCGGTCGGTCCCGACCAACAGCAACGACATCCATCTTTGGATTACGTGGACTGCTTCCAGTTCCCCCGGCAGTTTAGCGTCCGTAGTTTTGCCCGACTGATCTTCGGCAATGAGGCCCGCCTGATCTTCGGCAGTGAGATCCGCCTGACCAAGGTGATGGGCATCACCTACATCGCCGTGGTGCTGTGCTACGGTCCGGCCGTCTTGGCGGAGATCTTCGATGAGGATATCTGCTTCCCGACGCTGAATGTGGTGGTGTCCATTCCTATCTGGATCAGTGGATGTCTCAACCCCATAATATACACGGTTTTATCGCGGCAGTATCGGCAGGCGTATGTGGATTTATTCAAAGACTGCCTCAGAAGCTGAAATACCACGCTCGCTAGAAAGATTTTGATACAACCAAAACTTTAATCCCCGCAGATAAGCTTTGAAATTTTTTACAAAAAGAAGATTCAGGCGGAAATGAATAGAAGCACTCGGTCGGAAAGACCGACGCGTGACGGTCGGAAAGACCGACGCGTGCCGGTCAGAAAGACCAACGCGTGCCGGTCGGAAAGACCAACGCGTGCCGGTCGGAAAGACCGACGCGTGCCGGTCCGAAAGACCGACGCGTGCCGGTCCGAAAGACCAACGCGTGCCGGTCCGAAAGACCAACGCGTGCCGGTCCGAAAGACCGATGCGTGTGTGTTGGATGTGCGCACTCGCGACGACTCAGATGTCAATGATCACGTAGACTTCGTGTTGATTGTCCTTGTTGTGGACCTGCAGGTTGGAGTAGGTGATGGCCTTGACTTCCGTGCCTTGGGGATGCTTGCCGAGATTGAACTCCTCCCCGTATCTGTATAGATGGGACGGTCGAGAAACACATCATCAGCGCAGCCTCAGCATCCGACAAAAAAGCTTACCCAGTTGCCTTGATCCGAAACTTTTCCTCATCAAATTCTGTTATCACAACTTTCTGTAAATGAACAGAAAGTGAGGTGATTCTGGCTAAGGCAGCCAAATTATCGCATCAGTCTGGCAAAATTAATGAGTACCAGGCAAACGCGATGGGTTGAAGCGCTACATGGGTTAAATCGATGGGGTGGCAGAGGGCGCCACAAGTGTAAATTGAATGAGTGTTGTTTACAATTTACACTTGTGGCGCCCTCTGCCACCCCATCGATTCAACCCATCGCGTTTGCCTGGTACAGCTTACGCGGGCGATGAAAAACGGTTCTGCGGAAAATTTGTAAAGCCATTCGTCCAGAAAATGGTACAGCAGGTTGATCAGATCATCACCTATCCGAGAGGAGGAGCAACAAGTGTTAAATGAAGCGGAATGAGACACAGAATGTGGATGACCACATCAGAGCAAATCAGCGGTACGATAATCGCTGTCGTACTCGTACTCCTACAAATACAAATACATGTGGTCGCAATTTTGTCCGGCCCTATACGCCCAGCCATTAAGGCCTGGTAGGATGAGAGCCCACTCACCTTATAGGGGCGGCCAAGTGTAAAATTGGACCGGACAAAATTGCAGCCATTGTACTGACTGAGTGACTCAGTTTGAGTCATTGTCAATCAACCAATACATCAATCGATCAATGCGCGATAACCAAGCCCAAACCAAGTTATCAATCAGCGAAAAGCCACACCTTCGGCTTCCACTGTCTCTTCCATGATGATGTCAACACTTTCAATTTCCGTCATGTATCCGAACATTGCCACGGCGGCCTAAGAAAAAAATCAAAACTGAAATATAGCAATGCATTGCTGAAAATGGACTCAGATATTCCTGCCACACCTGCTCGAAGGACTCTTTTAGGTCGTCACCCCCTGAATTGGGAAAATAAATGGCTCAGCCAGAGCAAGAAAACATTTTTTTAATAGGTGGGGGAATTTCACTCACAGGCGTGAATTCTGAAAGAAAAAACACCAATTACGATGCGAATTCAGACATCCATCGTCGATTGGTAGCAAGCCTCTTCGTTGATTGTACGATTGATTTACGGTGAAATGCACAGAAAAAAGCATCAGTTGATTAGTTGATTGGTAGCAAGCCTCTTCGTTGATTGTACGATTGATTTACAGTGAAATGCACAGAAAAAAGCATTAATTGATTGATTACTTGATTAGTTGATTAGTTGATTACTTACTGGACATCCGCGGTGTGGTCGAGGTCTGTATAAAGTTATTCGTCAGTCTTGTCGCTTTTTCGAATTTCCCCCGGGAAAACTAAAACATCTTAAGTTCTTACATTCATATTTCTTGGGCGGTACCGACAGGACCATTGGCAGATCTTCGGCGCTCACTCCAAGTGGAGGACCCTCCAGCGACTCATCCATATTTTCGATGAATTCGGACAGTACAACTCACTGCCTCTAGAATACTAGTAACGACCTTCTAAAAAAAATTAGAAAAAACCGAATGTCACTAAAAACTTTCCACGCTCCGGATAACGAAACTGCAGAAGACCGAATTTGATTTGATCAGCTGTTTGACTGGTTCGGTTAGTTCGTTCATTTATTTCACTTGTTCGCAGCTTTCTCCCAAATCATTCGCAGACTTGTCAGAACTGTTCGCGTACTGTTCACCTGTGTTCGCAGGTTCTTCAGATTTGTCGCGAGGCTTTCAAACGTGTTCGCGGGGCTTTCAAACTTGTTCGCGGGGTTTTCAAACTTGTTCGCGGGGCTTTCAAACTTGTTCGCGGGCTTTTGTTTGATTGATTACGTTGTTTTATTTTTCTCATCTTTTTACTTTTTTCTCCGGCATCAGGGACAAGATATTTTCATGATATTTTCACAGTAAATTCTCCCATTTATTCACACGATTCATATCTGTTGTTTCTTCACATCGAGTCTTTGACTGAAAGAACAAAATGGATGGCAAAGTGGAACAATACGAGGAGTTCATCAACGAGAAGCTCTTGGCCGATTTGAGGTAACTTTTCTTTTTTTGCGATTTAATATGAATATTCTCGCGGCTTGATGTCCGTGCAGAAGATATGGTGCTTTCCATCGTGCCGTGATGTAAAGACCGATGAATGGCCAGAAACTGATCCAAGAACGAACAGATGTTGTTTGTGGATTGCTCTTGGCCGCTTCTCTTTCCTCTCGCGTCTTCTTTTTCCTCTCGCGTCTTCTCTTTCCTCTCGCGTCTTCTCTTTTTCCTCTCGCGTCTTCTCTTCCCTCTCGCGTCTTCTCTTCCCTCTCGCGTCTTCTCTACAGGCACCGCTGGCATGATCAAGTGTCTGCGTTGTCCAACCATTTGACTGAGAAGTCGTCGTTTTGGTTGGTGAATCTTCTTTGTGTGCGATCCGATGTTCTTCACTTGTGATCGGTGCAAATTTACCCATTTTCTGACTGTGTTGATTGATCGATTGACTGATTGAAGAGCAGCTTCGTGTATTATTTCATCATTTGACAGTTCTCTGCTTTTTCATTCTTCGCTTTATTGAATCGTTGCAAAAACTAACGGGAAATATCTTATCTAATATTTGGAAATTAAAATAATGATAGAAATTTTTAACATCGCAAACCTTTCCGACAGTTTTATACATAATTTGACATCAATAGTAAGTTACAGTCCGAACTGATACGTTGCTTGATTGATTGGCTGGTTGATTGATTGATTGTGGTTGTCTGGTTTTCCGCAATCAACGATTTTTGGATCGATTCACGAATGGAATTTCCAAGTAAAGTACCGCCGGCTCCACCGCTTGGGAATACGTATCGGTGGTGGTATATTGATAATCCGACGCGCACGACACCCATAACACCATTAAAAACGACGTCGAAAAAAGGCCGGCGCGCGCGATCGTCATTTCTCCATCAGTCAGTCACTGCTTCACTGCTCCCGGCTTCTCCGCATCGATCCCCTTTCCCATCGATTTATTAGTCTGGGTTCGCGTTTTTGGCACTTACACACATACACACTGGTAATCAGCTTCAATTCAAACGGAAAGTCTTAGACGTGGACTTGTCTCTTCCTCAGACGCTATTGACATCACGCGAGTCGAGTGTCACTTGAGTTGTGTTTCTTATTCTCTTTCAGGTTGCCGTGTTCGTGCAAACAGTAGCTTGCGCGCACACTTCTTTTCTCCATTTCCATCGCGTTCTTCCCCCATTTCACTCTTTTTTTGCCGCACCCGCGCGGATGGACACAGGCACGCCCAAGCTGCTCGGCTGCTCAGCTTCCGACGCCGAGGAGGAGTCCTCTGACCTGCGCTTTGACGCTGCCCACGTCGCGAAAAACCTCGCCTTCGCGGTGAAGGAGATTGCCGTGTCCGAGGAGCTCCCGAACAGGCCCGCCCAGATCTACTTGAACGTGACGACGCTGGAGGGCACGCCGTACTGCATCGAACTGAGCGAGGCCGGCTACCGGATCGTCGGGACCGCGTATGATAGAATCGCCCCGGGGGAGAACTCCAATAAGAGTTTTGAGAGTGTCGCCGCGTTGTTGGAGTCGATTAGTCCGCTTTATACCGCCGCGTTTGGGCAGGCGTTGATTCATCGACTGACAGCGGTGCAGCAGGAGCAGGAGGTCTTTGTCTGTTGTGCATAATAACCGCTGTGGTTTTGCTGGTGATGTCTTTGATTCGAATTATTACATGTGGTGTCTGTTGGTTTTTTGTAGAAAAGTGGAGGCTCGCCTGACCAAGGTCTTTCTTCAGCTGACTGAATTCCAGACACTGCAAAGTATTATAAAGAAACTAGAGGTACGTTGTGAATATTGCAGACCATCTTTTTTGTGTGGTACAATAATTGGCCACCTCATGCAGACTTGAAAGTGCAGCCAGGCCAGACAGACAGACAGACAGACAGACAGACAGACAGACAGACGGTTACTCAGTCAGTCAGACAGATAGACAGACGGTTACTCAGTCAGTCAGACGGGCACATGGACAAGTAGCGATTAAGGACTAGAATTCGTGCATGAATAGGCAAGAGGTTTCTCAGACAAGTTCCGCAATCTAGTAAATATTAATGTGGTGCCATGTTTCATTGCAGGAGAAAAAGCTGCCTTCAAGCCACATGCATGCTTATACGGATTTGGGATGCAACTTCCGCGTGCAAGCTCATGTGTAGGTCGCAACTTTATGCGCCCTGAGCCTCTCTTTATGTGTCTCTGGATAATCTCAGTCTAACTACATTGCTGTTTTGCCCCCTTGCAGTGTTGATCCCACAACGATGTTCATAAATTTGGGTCTGGAGACGTACGTGGAAATGCCACTGGAGCAGGCGTCCAAGTACGTCGCTGCCCGCACCAAAGCCCTCGAGGCCGCTGTAAACTCTCTTAAGGGAGCGGAATTTCAAATTAAGGCCAATATTCGCATCATGTATGAGGTAATGATCGATTTCCCATAAACGCTCGAGGAGTCGTAAAGTATTGGGCACCCATTACTTTTCTATTACGCGGCGTGCTGTGCGTCATATTTCTGGTGTTCCTTTACAGGGCCTCCGAGAAATCCAAAATATTGACCCTGACTTCGCAGAATAGGAAGGAGGATCTTTTAATTGGGTCTTTGGTCTTTGTGATCTCTCGCGGTGCGGTATTTCGTTTCGTTGCTCTTTCCTTATGCTTCACAGTGTCCCAACCGGGCAAAAGCGCTTGCGTTATGCCTTCGCTGCCTTCCCCATGCACTCCATGTCGTAGCAGATTGAATGTTCATGTTGTGATCGACGTTCGTTTGTTGTTTCCCCTCAATCTCTCGGCAACCGGGGGACATACATGCACGAGGGAGGCTAAAGTCCGATGTGTGAACTAAGAATAAGAATTTACGAGTTTCAGTCATTGGTGGGACTGTTTTTGATATAAGCTGCGTCGTTGGAATAACCGCGGGCCAAAATGGGTTTGAATCTGCCTGAGAAAATGCCTTCGGAGAGTCCACTGCTGGAGGCGTACCAGTTGTTGGTGGAGGACCTCGACTACGGCGCCATTGGGAAGTGCACAGATGTGGCTATGCTCGTTAAGATTCTGAGGGTCTTACGGTACGACATTAATTGTGCAGGACGCATTTCAACAGGGATCGTTGGCGACTTTGTTGTCGGAACAAATTTTGAACGGTCAAACATTCTCATTTTTAATTAGCTTTGAGAAAATAAAATCTTGCTGTCGTAAAAAAATTGCCAACGCCTCTTTTTGGGATGGGCGTCTCAGATGAGTCGTCGTTCTTTGAGACGTTTTTGGGATGGGCGTCTCAGATGCGTCGTCGTTCTTTGAGACGTTTTTGGGATGGGCGTCTCAGATGCGTCGTCGTTCTTTGAGACGTTTTTGGGATGGGCGTATTCGGACTATTTTACCCGAAGACGGATTCCCCTTTGACGTGCCCGAAAACGGATTCACTTTTGACGTACTCGACCAATTTCTGGACCCATCCGTATATTATGCCTGCACACACTGTGTTACCATGCAGTCATAATATACGGGGGTCATTAAAAACTGGCACCAAGTGGGTGGTCGAGACTCTACAGTATGGCAGCTGCTTGATTGTTTGATTTTTAGAAACGCTATAGTATACTAGGATATAGTACAGCAAATCAAACAATCAAGCACCTGCCATCGAAGATAAACCCATGAGTGAGCCGATTTATCGATCAAGTGGAGGGTGAGCCGAAATAAAGATTTTGCCTCATACTGTGAAAGAGTCCTGAGATTCGAACGGTCACGTGAGTTTATTTCTATCGAAACGTTTGTTCGGAGCCGGCCGTTGCTGGTTTGCAGTTTGAGACAGTAAAAGTAGAAACGACACCGTGACGTCGTTCGAATCTCAGGACTTTCACTGTACGAAGTAAAGGCCGTTAACCAGGCCGCTTTTAGGAATCGTAACTTAACCAGGCCGGCAGCCAACAGGTGGCGCATAAGTCGTTTTTGCGAAGTCAACCCAGGGAGATGGAACCGAAGTGGCGCCTCTACCGGACTGCTTCCACACTTCTCCATTGAGATTCTTCTCTTCCTTTTTTTGGACTCAAATTCGAACCGTGAGGCTTAGGAAAGAATTAAAATGGGTCAGAGAATGTTTTCTGAATGTTTTCAAGCCATATGTTTTGGCATGGCAGCACTGCAGCGCCGGGAAATCAACGTTGAAAAAACCGGCCTGGTTAAGTTACGATTTCTAAAGCGGCCTGGTTAACGGCCTTTACCTCGTACTGTAGATCAGCCCAAGTCGGTTATTATCCGGATTTGATCGAGTTCACGGAGGAGCGCATCCGAATGCTGAACCCTAAGCATATTATTCTGACGAAAGACGATAATGTTTGGTCGAGGGAGGATGTCGGAGAATCGGGTGATGCTCAGGCGCTTGATCTGACGGTTAGTTTGGCCCGCCTCCGGAAATTGCGGCACCAAGCCGAATAGAATCTATAGTATTTCTACTATTTCTACCGTCTCATCATGAAACTCATACTACGTAAACATACCTGCAGGATCTGTGTAGATCTACCGCCTCTCTTGGTTTGGATCACATCCCGGACTTGGAGCCCAGCTGCAGTGGGACAAACTGCGACGAGGTCGTCAAGTACCCAATACGAAAACGAGCGGCAATGCACTGCGAGCCACTCAAGAATGAGAGCGACCTGAACGCTGCTAAACGGAAGAACGAAACGGAGCAACCAAGCGATTGCTCACATGGTCACCCCAAGAACAAACGCATCAAATCATCTGATTTTACCAGTTGGGACAAGTGCGTTTAAAGATAGACGATTCTCTATCGAAAATTCTATCGTTATGTGAAGTAGGGAGTGTTAAGTCAAGGGGTACGTCGAAGTAAAATAGATTTCTGGGTATCTTCCAGATATGATGTTGATGCAGAACTGCTGAAAATAGACGAGAAACACGACGGGGAAAAACGGGATCGTGTGACTGGCTGTCACGGATTAGCGGAGTTTGTCCGAATCGATGGTATATCTATCTAATTTACGTCTGTCTTCTAATCGCTCTGTCTGTCTTTCTGTCTGTCTGTTTGCTTGTCTGTCTGTCTGTCTGTCTGTCTGTCTGTCTGTCTGTCTGTCTGCCTGTTTGCTTGTCTGTCTGCCTGTTTTCTTGTCTGTTTGTCTATCTGTCTGTCTGTTTGCTTGTCTGTTTGTCTGTCTGTCTGTCTGTTTGCTTGTCTGTCTGTCTTTCTGTATGTCTATCTGCTTATCTGACTGACTGTCTGTCTGTATATCTGGATGCATACAGTATACCTAACAATGGCTCGGGCTGAACATTTTTTTTGCAGACAAGGCCACGTCCGAGAAAGAGTCGATCGCCCTTCGTGAGAAAGAGAAGGGCAACGAAGCCTACCGAGCCGGTGACTACAATGAAGCGCTCTCCTACTTCAATCGCAGCCTCTCCGTCCAAATGTCCCCCGTTGTAATCAACAACCGGGCGCAGGTCTACATCAAACTCAAAAAGTTTGCCGAAGCCGTCAGCGACCTCAAATACATCCTGTCCAACGATTCGCAAAACGTTAAAGGTAC
>LRSR01006135.1:0-39648 GCA_001579985.1 Hypsibius dujardini | reverse complement strand
AAACTGGTGAATTTGGCAAATCAAATTTAAAAAGTGTAGATGATTCTTGAATTAAAAAGGAAAGGCAAAGGAAAAGCTTAAAAGCTACCTTGGGAGTAGTGACGATCACGACTTTCGGTGTTGGCTTCTTGGTCGTAGAGGTCTTGGCTTGATACGCCGCATCATCCTCCTCATCGTCAGTCACTGGGGCTTTTGTGGGTTTTGGGGTCGTCATAACGATAACAACTTTCTTCTGTGTGGCTGGCGTCTCGGCATCTTCTTCTGCAAGATCGGCTTCCGCGGTGGTCGGTGCGACGGTCGTTCGCGGTCGCTTTCGTTTGGATGTCGCGGTCTGTTGAGCCACCTCCGCAGCTTTCTTCGCCGCCAGCTTCAATGCCTCATCATCGTCCGACTCTGACAGCACCTGTGGCGGAACGGGCAAAACCCCAAATGAATCATTTATTAATCGTTTTCTTTGTTTAACGCCCGCCACCAAATCTACTCTTCTTTTGAATTTTTTGTTGAGTTTCTCCTAATAAACATACGCAACAGAATCCAATCACCAATGAATCCTGAATCCGCTTTTACATTTGACAATCGGATATTGTGTTTGATTTTGTAGCCGCTTTATTTTGATTTCGAAATTGAATCTTGTACGACACGATTCTCACTTCGCAAGGGAATCCCTTCACTTTCAGCTGCGAAATTGAATCTTGTACGAAACGATTCTCGCTTCGCAAGGGAATCCCTTCACTTTCAGCTGCGAAATTCAATAGTTTCATCAATTTAGTCGATTCCATCATGATGAAGTGCTAACAGATCCGTTAAGAAAGGACGTAAATTCCCACATCTTGGATCGTTAAAACAAATTGAAAATTCCAGTGAGAACTGTGCTAGAAAATCTTTAAAATCCATCTCATCGCTCAAATATCGACTCGTGTACTCATTTTTCAAGTAGCAAAGCAGAGCCAAGACTATTTTCAAATGAAATTAATACAGACTACGCAAATGCTGTTTATTAAATTAAATATTGTCAGTTTAACTTGCACGATTATTATTAATTATTTAATTACAATTAGTTAGTTGCATCGTATTAATAAAGACACAGTTAATTAACATTAAATTATTTCACCCCATTTTCACGTTTGACTCACCTGTGAGTTGCCACTGCTACTTTTGCCACCTTTCTTGGTGCCTTGTTTATCGACGATGGTTCCGCCTCCGCCGGACACTGGTCCGCCGTCCCCGCCGCTGGAACTGCTGCCGCCGCCGTTGCCGCTGGAGGAGGAGGAGCCACCCTCCTGACTGGAAGAACCGCCACTGTACGCGCTGTTCTGCGAGGCTTGTCCAGCGAGATAGGCACTGTTGGGTTGACCGCCGCCATAACCGCCGCTGCTGAGTCCGCGTTGCCGACCAGCAGAGAACTCACGAACCGGACGGATCACGAGGCCCACATCCGACGGGGACTCGGGATCAGGCACGGGCTCGAGGTTGTTGCAGCCGTCGCCCTTGCACTGGTACAAGGCCATCCCTTCATCCTCCTCGGAGTCTTTTCGGGCGACAATTTCCTCTTCATTCTGACCGAAACCCCATTTTTGGACTTGACCTCCACAACCGCGATTTACTTGGACGACGCCTACCGATAGAAAGCACTAAATAAATTCACTTGAAAACTAGTAATATTTATATAAATATATATGTATATATATAATCCCAACTAAAATATTTAAACAATATTTAACAGAAATAGAGGAATGCGCATATCAGTATTAGTATAGAGTAAATGTAGAATTGTGGGTGTGAATAGGTGTTGAGTTTTATGAAGTATATTATCGACTTGGAAGAATTGGCAGTCTTACCGTTCTTCATGTGAATAAAAACGGTGCACCAAGCTGAGTCAAAGGGGCACTCAACAATCTCATTGACGGACACTTTCCGGCAGAAGGAATCGCCGGTAATACTGCTGACGCAGGAGAAGCATCGGATTGCTTCGGCTTCTGCAAAATTCTAATTTTTGAAACAAGAAACTTTGAACAATTTCCCTCGACGGTTGTCTTCTCACCCTTCCAAGCAGCCGCAGACAACAGAGTCGTAATCCAAATTAGTCGCATGGCGTGAGATCAATTTCTTAACAGAGAGAAGAAAAAAATTCTCTCTCGGAAAGTGAAAGTGAAAGTGAAAAGAGCACTGGTCCGAGATCTTTGTGAGTGGCGATCGTCGCGTTTTATGTGCCGGTTTGCGGCGCCACTGACAGTCCTTCGCAGTAAATCACGCGTGAATTACTGATAAAGTTATGTTTTTTTTTGTAGGACGGCAGACTGACTGACGCTCTTTCTCTTTCGTGATTCTAGATGAAAAGACGCAGGCGTTCCATTAAATCTGTCGAAACGCATTGAGTGAGTGAGAGAGTGGTCAGAATGGTGTGTATGTGTTAGAGAATGAAAAAGAACAAATAGATAATGCCATGGCATCATCTTCTCGTTCGACGGCACGTGTGCGCGCCCATCGCATTCCTCTGACTCTTTCTCTCTCACCGTGCTTGCTTATCTGCTTGGCCTCGGTCGCCGGCATCATCATCATCACCACTGTGCTTTATAATTAGGTCTTTAGAGAGATGATTGCTGCGGTACTCTTCCCCTCCTCAACAGATGTCAAGTCATTAATAAAAGTGCATCTCATTCAGTATGAATATTCTCTCAGAATTCCGTCAAATTAATCAAGAGTATTGAAGCGAAAATGGTTGAAAGTTGATTAAATAATGAAGAGATTTTGCCCGCCAACATAAGAACTCGAATAGACATGAAAATAACTTTTTGGATATGCGTGCTACCGTTTTCCGTATGCTACGTCGATTTCGCGTAAAAAATTGCATCTAATCGGAAGGAGTTTTGGTAACCTGGAAATGCACGTATCTGTCGCGGAATATCAGGAACCATTTCCTTTATTCCTCATTGTGCACCCCTGGCAAGAAAAGTTAAGATCTTTGAAGGATTGTAAGGATATAAGAAGGATATATTTTAGTCGTGGGGAATAAAATAAAATGGAAAACATCATAAAATCGGCCAAGTTGTCAAAGTCCTTTTGGTCCGGGAATATCAATCAATCAACGCTGAACCGTACACGCTGCACCTGCACATCGTCGGAAATGTTCTCCGGAGAAACAAAATTGTCAGAATAAGCTGAAAAGACTCAGAAAACGATGAAAAAAGTCGTTTAAATTGGTGTTGAAGATGTGTGTTATGTTGTTTGATTAAGTCAGTTTGCGAAAAAAGGGAATATACATACAGTATGTCTTATGTTATGTTAGATTGAGATATGTCGGTTTGCGAAATCTCTCTAATCTATTCAACGCACAGGACCATCTCATAAAGAGTCACTGGGGTTTTCTGGGGTTGGAGAGGTTTTCTACGACGAAAAACATTTGGATTTTAAACGCGAAAGAAGTGTTTGCGAGAAAAGGCTTGTCGCTGTTTTCATGTCTATGGACACGAATTTTGAGGGTTGTTCTGACTTTGTGAGTAAGTTGGGAGAAACGGTCACGAAGAATCAATTGTTTGGTCTTAATCGATTGATACATGAAGAATTATTTTCCTAACAGTCTCATTTAGGCGACGATTATAATAGTACTTTAACAACGTACAGAAGTATACTACATGGAAAAGCGAAATAAATCGAAGAATTAAAACAAAACAGAGAAGGTAGTAAAGTGCTTTCAGCCAACGTGCCTTTACTTCAAATATAATATACAAAACATTCGAAACTCATTAGACGGCTCTTTCGTTACGCATCTTTTTTGTTTTCACGGCTCTAGTATTTGAGCGACTCTTTTAGCGACATTTCACTTCACTTGCTGTCACTTGTGACAATATGAGAACTCTTACTTTTTATTGGTCCGCACAGTTCTTTTGAGATTATTCAATCATCCGCCATCATTCCCGCTCTAATCTTTCATCATACACCTCTTTGTTCCGGTTCATTTGAATCAATCTTGACGTCCGAAAACGGTAACAGCGATAGCACCCCTACGGATAACTCTCAGACTAGATTCTAGGCTGGAGACTGTAATAAGCCTGTAAAAGGGCTGAAATCAACCTGTTTCTAAGCTGGATGCGCCCAGCCTGTCTTTCCTCCGCAATTTAGCCTCGAATACAGGCTATATTTTTGAAATGTTCCGCCTTGTTCAAAGCACGCATTTGCCATCATCGTTCCACCTTGAGTTTCCCCCAGATCCCTTGAAAGTATTCAACTGACGTGGGAAATAAGTTTCGTGTGCAGACCGCGTGGCTTGGTTTGAGACTTGGAATTCAATTCAGACTTGTCTTGCTTGGCTTGGCGTTGAAAAAGTTAATCTGCTGTTTTTGTTCTCATAAACATTCATAAATATCATTTCATTTTGCGTAAATGCAACCAACTAGTCTGTTATTGAACCATGTGAGTATTACACCTTTGGTCAGAAAAATCTCTACGCTCGATTTGTCAAGAGACAATTTGTTACCGCAATGCGGTAGGCTATATTAAAAGAGTGCTTTGATTTGAGGCGAAAACAGTTGGCCACAAGACCAGATGTGCAATCTGCAGTACATGAAATGCTGCACAATGCACATTTTCCACTGTTCATGTACTTCGCTGTAAATTTAGTGAAATGCCACAGGGAATGAGAATTTCGAATGAGATTGTTAAAGCAGTTCATGCTTTCCATTACGGAAGTAAACATTCATACAACGAAATTGGGAAAAACTTTGGGCATAATTTTTATTGGACTTTTTGGGTCTGTAAGAATTATGATGGATCAACGGGATTGCTATTACAGCAAAAACGACGAGGGGCACTACGCTTTTTCCTTGATGACTGTGGGAGGGGGAAGGTCCGTGAAATCTCTCGATTGATTGGTTGATGAGCTGCTTTGCTGAGACAGTAGATTGATTGATTGAAATGTTATTCTGTTTCAATCAAAGTTTGCATCTAAAGTGAAGTGACTTCGGATGATTCATTGATTGGGTAGTGGTTTTGTTACAGTTTTTGCAGTTACTGTTTTTTTTGCAGGCTGTTGGCAGAACGACCGGTCGGTTCAATGCCTTGTTTGACACCTCTCTATAATTTTAAAAATTAACACCTGGAACTGCGTGTGTAGATTTACATCCAGCAGGGGAAAACCGTCATGATTTTGCTCCGCAAGTTCAAGGAACGAATCGGCGTGGCGGGATAATGTTTTGGGAAGTTATCTCTCGGGAAGGCCCTGTCTGCTGCACCGACGCCACTTGAAAAATTGTAGGACTTGAAGTATTTGGTAAAATTAAAACCCTAAAGGTTCAGCATTATTTGGAGATTTGAGCCCCATGGAGAACGTGTGGGGTATTAGAAAAGCTGAGTTTTTACTGCGCGAAATAGAGATTTCAGAAGAACTACAGGATGTTGTCACACAACTCTGGCATAAATACTGCACGCCAGAATTGTGTTTGAAACTGTATGCCTGCATGAAAGCGCGTTTGGAAAAAGTGATTCAAGCCGATGGATATCGAACCAGTTACTGATTTTCAATCAACCCGAGAGTCCATTGGCGCATGTTTTTTCCCTGTTTTTTTTCTATTTTTTAGGTGTTTAAATTTTAAATTTTTTTTTTAATTTGTCAATGCTTTGTTTCACGGTTTACGTCTTCCCATTCTTTCCGGTGAATTGAATATTCTCATCAGCAGAGTGAAACCGGTGGTGCGCACGTGCGCATTGCACAGTGAAATCTTGTGGCCAACTATTTCCGCCTCAAATCAAAACAATTTATTTACAGCTTGCAGCCTTGTGGTAACAAACTGCCTCTTGACAAATCGAGCGTAGCGATTTCTCTGACCAAAGGTGTAGTATTATGAGATATCAGAGATTTGTGTTCCCGTTTTGTTGTTGTTGCTGTGTGGAGGCTGGCTAGATCCAACGGCCGAAAACGAATCGCCTTTGCCTGCTCGGTACGTGAAGTTCCCACTTCATATTTTAATCTTTCGATTGCTGATAAGTTATTTTCAGCAGAGGTTTTGCATTCAGTGCTTGTAAAGAAACGTGCTTTCTGCTTTTTTTGCAGATCGCTCTGCAAGTTGACAACAAAAATGGGATCTCATATTTCTTCCGTTTGACTTTCCCAAACTTCGCCACCTTACCGCTTTAGCTCAAATCTCGGTCTAATATTATGGCACTGTTGGTTTCGACTTTGTGCTTTCGGTTTGAATGTGGCCTGGGGGAATTCCCATAAATTATTCAATCATTTCCATTGGTTAATAAAAGACACGCCAATAAGGCAGTGCAATTTTCGATTGGGAAACCTAATTGTCAATCTGCCCGCATTTCAATCTGTAAATAAAATTGGTAATGCCTGTGGGAAAATTGCAGTATAAAAGGGGAGAAGTTACCTCGACATTAACTTAGAGCTTATGTGTTTGCTTTTCCGAAACTGTCTGTCGACCTCGAAACTTCCAAAACTCTCTGACCGCAAGAATCTATGTTTCTTACGAAATGTCGTTTAACGAATCTATCCTGTCGGGTTCTTTGAACGCATCCGACCGTAATAATTCCATCTGCACCGTTTCCATCGAACAATTCAATGCCCAAAACTTAATCCCTTTGCTCGTGGCCAGCGCGACCGTCGCCGCACAACTCTTCCACATCCTCATTTTCCGGTTATGGTCCAACAAAGAACCATACCTCATACTCCACATATCCCTCGCTTACGGGTCCGCGGTGCAACCTCAATTCGACGTCTCGACACACGGCAGCATTTCCATAGGATCAGCGGGGATCCACTACCCGAGATGGCGTACGGGACGTATGCAATCATAGCTTGAGGAATGCGCCTATCTGACCAGTGATAGAGTAGCTGAACTGACTCAGGGCTGAAAACAAGAACGAGAGTAGATACACGCATGGACACACTTCTGCCCGGTAATAAGGAATGCCGATTATGCCATTAAAGCTGACAGGAGTCGCGCCGATTGTTATTAATGGGGCCACTTAGAAATCGGACAATGTTGACGCCACGTGTCTAGACTCAATAATGGTGGCAATTTTAATTCAAGGATCAAAGCGAAACTATCGGCGATGTGTTTTTCCTTAATTCCCTAACCTCCCCCTCCCACTTCTACCCCCACCAAACAATCCTGCACGATTTTCAGAGATTCTTTGGGCCGTCGAAAGTTAGGGAACCAGCTTCGCCAGCTGACTGCCTTAATGAGATCCAATCCTGACAACTACTTAAATGAACAAATTTTATCGAAAGTTAAGCCACAAGTTTTCAAGGCAAATGTGCTTTGATTAAAGGTCTTTAGGGTCTTTACAAATGATTGAAAGTTCATTTAAAAAAAATAATGGGTGACAAAATTTTATTTGGAACCAGTAAGGTATTGGAAATAGGAAATAAAAGTTTCAATTAGGCTGGCTAACAACTGGCCAATGGGCAAACGCAATAGCAAAGCTCACTTGTAATAACGTAAACAATCAGTCGATCGATCATACATCATGATAATTAAGCTATTCAAAGCGTTGTCTTCAATGATTTTAAAAATCATTAATCCCCTTTAAATGTTTTTACCGTTTGAAATTAAATTTTGGAGACTTGGCTCCATCTATTGCAACTGTCTGGAGATACTTTTGTGAAATTCGGGCTGGAAAGATTGATTTGAAAGATCAACCATCTTCAGGACGCCCCGCAACTGCAGTAACGCCCGTAAATGTCTCCGATATTTAGCGACTCATCAAGCAAAATTCTCGCTAATCATGTGAGTGGATGGAGCAGGAATGTGGCACTGAATCTTTAGCTTTAAAAGCTATTCTTCATCGAGAGTTGAAACTCAGGAAGGTTTGTGCCAGATGGGTTCCGCACAAGCTGTCATAGAACCAAAATTAAACACGCAAAGACTTTTCGAAGCAGATGCTCGAGATGTTTAACAAAAATTCCGAAGTCAGTCTCAAACGGATCATCATTGAAGATAAGATATGGTCCTACTGCTACGACTCTCGTACGAAGCGGATGTCGGTGGACTGAATTTCTCCTGGACAGGCTAGGCCAACAGTCGTGCGGCGTGGGCGCAGCGTCAAGAAATCCCTTCTCGTCGTCTTCTTCGACTATAAAGGAATCTACTGTCGCACAAGATTCATTCCATTGCCAGAACGTAAGGCCGTGAACTCTCATTTTTACATCACCAAATGTTTAATAAAGCTGGTAAGAAAGACTAGGCAAAAGCGTCGCAAAATTGGACCTCGTGGGCTGTTTTTGCTGCAACACAACGCTTCCTGTCATATCTTCGCACTAACAAGAAAAGTTTTGAAAAAGAAGAAAATTGCCATTCTCCCTCACCCACCCTATAGTCCCGACCTTGCACCGTGCGACTTTCTTCTTTTTCTCAAATTGAAGAAAATGCTGAAGGGCAGGACTTTTTTGGATTAGAAAGAGTTAAACCAGGCAGTGACGTCTGCGCTGAACCAGCTCTCCAAGAATGGCTTTTTTATATTCAAGCAATCGCTGGCCCGGTTGAAGAAGTGCATTGAATGCAACGGAGACTATATCGAGAGATTCGAGTGAAATGTTGTTTATAAGTTGTAAATAAAACAAAGATAAAAATAGACTTTCAATCATTTCAGCAAGACCCTTGTATAAAGACATTACGTCATTAGGTTAATATAATGACAATGACATTACGTCATCAGTTTAATATAATGACAATGACATTACGTCATTAGTTTAATATAATGACACAATGACGTAAGGACAAGTGGATCTTGAGACAACTTAAAATGATTTTGCTAGAAAACTTGCCACTAGTCAAACTTGATGTTTCAGTTGATGTATCAGTTTTGTGTCTACGCCTACTACCACGTCAAACGACGACTACTACTACTACAACCAAGACCATGCCTAGTACGACCACAATTTCTTACACGACTACGCCCACCACAAGCACTAGTGTTCATAGTGTCGACCATGTTGCGCCATGGTAATGTTCATCATTAATTGAGAGCATAAGATGGAATCCCGGTATCCATAGAGTTCCCGGTCTTGTTTTTTGTAACAATGCGGTGTATGTTTTAAATTCAGCAAAGTATAACACAATGTTTTCAATAATGTGAGTATTTCAGTATAATGTCATCACAACGTTTCACATATTTCACTCATTGATCTGAAGAACCCATAACGTCCGGCAGATAAAATTCCAACCACATCTACGCTCGGATTTGTAGAAATATCTTGGTTGCGGTTGATGTGCCGTATGTTTAAAAGGAGAGGGAACACTTTTCTTATCGAAATTGAAAGGACTGATGATTCATGGCCATTGTCAAACTTGTGGAGGTGTAAGGGGGTTGATATCTATAGTCCCGCTGCAATTTCAGAGCAATTTCAAAAACTTCAGTTTTTTGGGTAAAATTTGGGCTTTGTTAAAGTCCAGTCTAAGATGCCTGTCAATAAATACAAATCGCAAACTCAACATTGAAGAGTGGTCCCAATTTCAAAAAAAAGCTAATGTTTTTGAAAATATTTTCGATTCGGGGGCGGGGGCAGAATTCAGACCCTTAAATCTCACAAGTTTAAAAATGATCAGCGATAAATGGAACCAAATTTTGATTTCAATCTTGAAAAATTGCATTTAGCTCCGTTGCTCACTCTCTGGTCCCATCATGCAAGTTCTGATTCCGACTTGTATTGCACCGCGTGGAAACTTATTTTCGAGACTAACTTCACCGACATGCTGCTCCGTCCCCTCTAACAGGGGGGGGGGGGAATAGGTCACCACTCATTCGACAGACAATTTTCTTCTTTCGTTTTATCATAAAACATCTGCAGTAATTTGTACTTGTTTACACTTTTTTTTTCATCTTCTCCGAGAAGCACCAAATCAACGTTTTGTTCCTGTGAATCCGCACCAGTTATTGAAAATCGAACAGATCTAAGCCTCTCATCATTCCTCAGAGATGCTCAAATGTAAAAAAACTTCGAAAATTCTTTGGCCGTTCGATTACTCAAAACACATTTTTGTCGAATCATTGCCAGAAAAAATATCCACCAATTTTCCCTCACCCTTTTGAGAATGAGTTTTTTTCATTTACCGTAATGGTTGAACCTCCGGTGTTGTTTTCAAGGCCGATTTTCAACAAAACACCAAATAAATATGCGTTCAATATGCATTTTTTATATCGAAATATGATTATTGTTCGCCGTGTTACCTTTGACGGCCCTCGCGGATCAAAGAGAAGAATATATTCCCGCGGCGGACTTCTTTTTACGCAATCTTCAGCACTTCTCTGAAACTTTCACCAGTTTCACTTGGTTACGCAAAGGAGCTAATTAACACACTTTGTCGAATCGCAAAATAGCAAAACACTGAGAATTTATTTTCGTATATTGTCGTTCGATCGAAATCTTGCGCACAGCACAACGGCTTGAATGCGAGGATCTGCCACAAAAGAAAGGGCGGGAAAAGAAACTCGTCATGGCGTTCTCGGCTTCCGATCAGCGTCACTCAACATTCTGATAACAATGACACAGCAAGAAACCACCGAATAAAAGCGAAAGAAATGAGGTCACATCAAGTGAAAGTGTTTGTGCTCGGATTCTCTGCTACAGTCAAACCGGAAAGAAAACCGTTCATCGCATTCCCCTCAACGACGTCTGTCAAAGACAGTCCTAAGCCGACGGATCGGCCTGATGGTGGGCTGGGTCGCTGTGTTCTCTTTGACTTCTTCCTCCTGCGGGTACTCAATCCGCCGTTTCTTCGTGGTAGTCGTCGTCGTCGACTTTGGTTTGTACGCCGGCGCATCGGTCTCCTCTGCCGATTCGATTTCCGGCGTCTCGGCATCTTCTTCTGCAAGATCGGCGACCGCGGTGGTCGGTGCGACGGTCGTTCGCGGTCGTCTTCGTCTGCCTACCAGGGTCTGTTGAGCCACCTCCGCGGCTTTCTTCGCCGGCAGCTTCAATGCCTCATCTTCGTCCAACTCTGACAGCACCTGTGGCGGAGCCGGAAAATCCCCAAATGAATCATTTATTAATCCCTTTCTTTGTTTAACGCTCGTCATTACATTTTTCTTGAGTTTCTCAAAGCAGACATGTACAACAGAGGTCAATGGATAAAATACATAATTTGCCACTGTTCCGTTTGACAATCGGTAATTGTATTTGATTTTGCAGCCATTTTTAATTAGATTTCAAAATTGAAACCATCTGAAAACACTGAAGATTGCAATAAGAATTGTGCTTAAGGTTTTTCTGAAATCCGTTTCATTACGCTCAAAATCGACTTTGCACAATCTTTTAAAGTAGCAAAGCCAAACTTTTTCAAATGAAATAAATACCGACTAGGAATTTTTACGACTAAGAAATCCCAAATGCTCTTTAGTCTGACCTTCCCGATTATTATTTATTATGTACTTTTATATTAAAATGTAATTTCTATCGGGGCTCATTACTGACAACTTATTTTCAATTCTCGTTCTAACATTAAGGCATCTTTCCAATTCTCGGCTGTGTATCAGTACGCTGCAAAATTTTTTAATTAACAGTTAATTTACATTAAAGTTTTTCATCCGATTTTAAAATCATCGTTAAACTGTTAAATGTTAATATCTACATCATATTAATAATCGTATTAATAATATTATAAATAACTGTGATAGTATATTAATGGTGATAATGTTAATATCATTCGATATTAATATAATCATTAATTACGTTAATAATTATTTAGATTTTAGTTTTGGCTCACCTGTGAGTTTCCACTGCTAGCTTTACCGCCTTTTTTGCTGCCTTGTTTTTCGACGATGTTTCCATCTCCGCTGGAGCTGCTGCCACCGCTGAAGGATGACTCATCTTCGCTGTCGATGGATGACTCATCTTCGCCGCCGAAATCGATGGCCGGGGTGGTCGGTGCTACGGTCACTTGCGGTCGCTTTCGTCTGCGTGCCGTGATCTGTTGAGCCACATTCGAATTCGCAGCCCGCTTCAATTCCTCATCTCCCCCCGGTACTAACATCCTCTGTGGTTGAACGGCAAAAACTCCAAATGAACCATTTACTAGTATTTTCTTTCTTTAACGCCCGACATTACACTTATTCTTCTTTTGATTTTTTTTTAGTTTCTCGGAGCAGACATATAAAGCAGAAGTCAATCAATAAAATATTAATCGTAGTGCGGTTCAATTTGACCATCAGTGATTGTATTTGATTTTGCAGCCGTTTTATTTAGATTACGAAATTGAATCTTGTACGACACGATTCTCATTTTGCAAGGGAATCCGTCCAATGTCGGCTACGAAATACAATAGTTTCATCATTTCAATCACTTTCGTCATGATGAGGGATTAATAGATCAGCTAAGAATTAGACATTAACAACTGTGCTTGAAGATCTTCCATGTGCTTGATTCAAATTCATTCCATTGCATTTAAATATCGACTCGTGCACAATCTTATAAAGCAGCAAAGCCAAAACTATTTCAAATGAAATAAACAGTGCCCTAAGGGTCCCCCCTTACGTTCTATCGGAAATATTTCGGATACAATAAAAAATAAATTTGGGAAAAAATAACACCCCCCTCCCCTCAAACCAAAGCTCGGCGCGCCACTGGAAATGAATACCGACTGCGAAGTTTCACGAGTCAGAAGTCCCAAATGCTATTTAATAAATAGATATAATCAGTTTAACATTGACGATTATTATTTATTATATACCTTTATATTAAAGTGTAATTTCTATCGGGGCTATGTTAAATGTTAATGGTAACATCATATTAATAATCGTATTAATAATATTATAAACAGCTATGATAGTATATCAATGATGATAATGTTAATATCATTCGATTTTAATATTATCGTTTAGTACTTTATTGTTTAATTATATTTTAGTTTTGGCTCACCGGGTTAGCGAAGGCATCGAATCGTTCAGGATTACATTTACATTTGCTGCGACCAACTTTGAGCCCGCGAACCGGACGGATCACGAGGCCCACATCCGACGGGGACTCGGGATCAGGCACGGGCTCGAGGTTGTTGCAGCCGTCGCCCTTGCACTGATACAGGGCCATCCCTTCCTCCTCTGAATCTTTTCGGGAGACTATTTCCTCTTCATTCTGACCGAAACCCCATTTTTGGACTTGCCCTCCACAACCGCGATTTACTTGGGCGACACCTACCGATAGAAAGCACTCTAAATAAATTTACTTTAAAATTAGTAATATATATATTAACATCCAATTCAAATATATAAACAATATGTATGTTCGATGTACTAAGTATATTCATGTAAATATGCATATAATACGTTTTTATCTATATTTGCAAATTTATAAACCTATGCATAGATACGCTAAAATATATTTTCAATTCCATATTATTTATATATATATATATAAAGAGAGAGAGATTATAGAATCATGTGATTAAATATATTTTAAACTCAACATGTAATAAACAGATTTACTTGATCATAACTATATCTATAATGAAATAATATAAATTTAACTATATATATATATATATGTGTGTGTGTGTGTGTGTGTGTATTTGGAATGAACATGTCAAATTTGTATAGAGTAAATTTAGAACTGTAGATACAGCTGCTTGCAGGTTACTTGCAAAGTTTTGATTTTATTTGATTTCGTGAAACAAGACTGTTTTGACTTTTCACACGTTACAAAAAAATTGCAATTTTTAATACTTCCCGGACTGGAAATTGACTTAAGACTATCCAAATTAAACATTAATGATATCTAAAGTTTGTTTACACCAGATAAAGCAGTATAAACAGGTAAAAGAAAAACTGAAACCACAGCACTCAATCAACCAATCAATCGCCAATCAAAGCGTGTGAAATTTAAATCGTTTTTTGGCTTTCAAAGTTGCTATTTTGGCCATACGTCAGCACTGTTGCCAAGTAAAACAATTTCGTAGCTATGATGAATCATTATGCATGCATATAAGTTTGAGATTAAAGGACCCGCTCTAAACTGTAGCATTAAAATGCACTCAAGCAATCTAATCTCTTGGATTGAATTGAGCTGTAGGTGTTGATTTTTAATAAGTATATTATCGACTTGGAAGAATTGGCAGTCTTACCGTCTTTCATGTGAATAAAAACGGTGCACCAAGCTGAGTCAAAGGGGCACTCAACAATCTCATTGACGGACACTTTCCGGCAGAAGGAATCGCCGGTAATACTGCTGACGCAGGAGAAGCATCGGATTGCTTCGGCTTCTGCAAAATTCTAATTTTTGAAACAAGAACATTTGAACAATTTCCCTCGACGACTGTCTTCTCACCCTTCCAAGCAGCCGCAGACAACAGAGTCGTAATCCAAATTAGTCGCATGGCGTGAGATCAATTTCTTAACAGAGAGAAGAAAAAAATTCTCTCTCGGAAAGTGAAAGTGAAAGTGAAAAGAGCACTGGTCCGAGATCTTTGTGAGTGGCGATCGTCGCGTTTTATGTGCCAGTTTGCGGCGCCACTGACAGTCCTTCGCAGCAAATTACGCGTGAATTACCGATAAAGTTAAGTTTTTTTTTGTAGGACAGCAGACTGACTGACTCTCTTTCTCTTTCACCATCCCCCCCCCTCTGAAAGTAGTGTGGTCAGCCATGAGTACATCGGTATATTGAAAAATTTGTTGATCTACCAGCGCTATACACGCAACCCGTAATCTCCTATTATCCCCTCCCCCCACCCGCCCCCACGACGGCTCATTTAGGGTTCTTACAACTCGGGACCAGGACCCGTCTTGGTAAAACGGGGGGGGGGGGGGAAGGGGCAAAATGCATTGTTCTCGAAATTAAACCTTTGGTTCGGCATTTGTTGCTGATCATATGAAACTTGCAGGGGTGTGAGGGCCCGATGTTTAAAGTCACCTCTGGAATTTTAGAATATCTTCGTAATCTTCAGTTTTTACATGAATGTGGAACCATTCTTGACTTAGTTAATCTTCCATTTTAGTTATTAACAGGATACGCATATTGAAGCCCAAGTCTTCGTAAACGTTTCGAAATCCTAGGGGGCCCTTGCAAATCAAACCCATACACTTCCATAGATTTAAAAATGGTGAGGTACCAAGCAACGGTAGAAATTTGGGTTTAATTTTGAGAACAATCCATGTACCCTACCACAAGGGGTCGTGGTTTGGACTCGTAAGGATCCTAAGCGAGCTCCTGCCAACCCCATCCCACGTTTCACTGATCCCCCCCCCCCATACTGTGTAGGTGATATTAGGATTGCGCGTGCTCTTTTGGTGCGAACTTTAATATTCCTGGGTATCTCTAAACGGTGGATGGTGGATGGTGGAAGGTGGGCAGTACCGGGTGGAAACCTTCGGGACTAAATTCTACCAACTATCACTCCCTCAGGTCGAAAAACAACAGTTTCTGTTGTTGTTCACGGCAAAAGCTAGATATTTTAATGCCCTATACGAAAATAAAAACGTCTCGTCAATCTATCAATCAATCGCGTGTCCACACGCCGAACTCGCCGATGAGCAGAAAACAGCGATATCCCGGATGCTTTTTCTGCCTAAATGAGAATGAGACGCGCTATTTTATCCACAACTTTTTCAGTTTTCGCTATTTTTGCGACTTGACAAAGTGTGCCAATTTGAGCAGCCAAACCAAACTGGTAGAATTTTTAATTTTAGAGATCTTTCATGGAATCCAACGACGCTTCCATCATTTACACGTTTCGAGTAACGCGACTCATGTATATGGCCTTATGATTATATCGACTTCCATTACAGTATTTTGTTTTGGTTGTTGTATACATTATTAGTATGGCAATCAATTCCTATATTTTTATTGTCTTCCTTTATTAACATTTCTTTTGAAATTCATTTTACGCAGCGTACGCTGTGCTTCTCATGTGCTCGCTTGTTTTTTATTTTCCGTACACGTTTTAAGAACCACTTCTACCTTCCACCTTCCTCCTGTTAGACATATCCAATTTTCCTTCCACGTTTTGGTGTAATTGAATTTTCCCAGTAGGCCGAAGTAAAAGATGTCCCAGAGGAATGTGTGAAAACATATAAGCTAGCGATACTACGCAAATGACTGTTACTGTGCGTAATTCCGCGACAATCGCCTGCAAATAATGCCGTGACCTTTTGTTAGGACAATGCTCCGCAGACCACGCTCCACTACATATTTGTGTATGTTATGTTAGGCCTCCGTCCCTACTAAGACGGAAGAACCTGAACATGCAAGCTATTAGACTGAATAATAGGAGAAGAATTGAGGGAAGACTTTACTGTTAAGAGGAGAAATTATTAGGTTATTGTAAAACACACGCTTATATAGTCAGGAGTAAAGAATAGTTCCTGAGCTCACGTACTAGTTCCTGCCGACATGGCGGAACTATGTACGTAATAATAACTGAGTAAGTACATTATAGAATGTGAAGGTAAATAGGAATGAGTTAACTAGGTAGATAGACTATACTATTAGTAAGTATTGCGTATCTGTTGGGTACCACCCAACAGTTATGATAGGATGATTGGTGTGTCTGTGTATTCCTATGGTGAGCGTTCGAGCTTTTTGCTCGACGTTCACAACATAAAATGAGTGTCGCGGTTCTTCGTTTCCGTCCCTTTCCTCTCCTCGCGGCACTCGTCAGTTAATAGCTCTCCCTAATACTTTCTTAAACTCCAACATATCTGTCTACGTGCCTGGCTTCTTGAAAAGAGAGAATGAATTGCACGCAAAAGATCGATCAGGTTGATGTACTGACGCAGAAACAGATTTCTAGAGATCCTATCATCCGATGCAAATCGAATTTCGTGAAATGATAACTAGATGGCAACAGTAAGAACCGAGAGTAAAGCCACTTCTCTAATTCACGTATCCGATCCATCTTTGGATGCGCGCAAGTTTAATAATACTAAGTAGTAAGCTCGGATGATGGTTCAGTGCTTGATTAAACAGAGTAATGTTTTGGTTTGCTGATTAGACACACGTTCGAAAATCATATCATTGACGCCCGATTTATACATTAGATTAGTACATTACATTAGTACATTAGATTCCCAGCTGCGGGGGGGGGGTGAGGCAGTTATCCCCGCTCGCCCGAACAGGGCCTTATGGGCAACTTAATTTTTTAAAATTAATGTTTCCAAAATAGGGTTGCACCTCACCTTTTATTATTATGTCGAGGAACCTCCCCTCCCCCGCAAAAAGACCATTGCATCTCTGATGGGTCCTTCACCGACACCTTCCGTAAGACGTCCGGGGACTAACCCTCAACCACGGGCGTAGTTTCTATGCAATACCCGTATTTATACCGAATGGACGTTATTATCGTTGTGACGATCGCGGGATTTCTGATCCAGCTGTAGAGCATAATTTTTAAACAGTTTTCCCCCGTTAGAAATAATTTCTCAGACAAGATATTGTTTTATCCTCAAACTACGAACCCTGCTTGTAATGAGAAGACGGCTGCAGATCTCTATCCGTCTCCCCTCTCACCTTTTTTGGCTTAGTGTAATACGATCTTTCTTCCTACATTTGTGGAACATTCTCTGCAGCCACAGAGGAAGAGGCAGAGCTGTCTGTTGCACTGTGCTGCAGCTGTCTGTGTCCTCAGTATCTTCCCCTCCATCTGTCTGCTCTGTCCTTCCCCATGTACATTGCTCACTGTCCAGCTTCGCACTGCCAACTCAACCCAATGTTGAATGCCTGAACGTATTGGTAGTCGGTGTGTGCCCTATTCATTCACACAATTGGGCAAAACTTTGACCGAACCATCTGACCCGTCAAAACAGAACCGAACAGCAAGCATTGGCCCGTTCGACGGCTCGTGGGCAGAGCTATCAAACGGACCAATGATCAATCTAAAACAAATATGACTGACCATAAAAATATTTCGCAGAACATCATTGGCTAATAAGAGAAATAAAATGTGTTGGTAAAATGGAAGCCTGCGGAAACGTGTCAGAAGCAGAGATGTAAAGGCCTGCATTACTACCCCCTTCCATTAGGCTTTTAACATTTTCCGCCGCCTATCGGCGGGGGCCTTTTGGCGCAATTTATGAAAATCCCTCAATATTTATAACAAAACGAGCTCGGCAATCCAAAAACTATGCTAAAGTTTTGTCGGACCGCTTGTAATAAAGTTCTCGCGGTAGAACAGCCGGTTTGTCTGTACGAATGGCGTAGTGGAGACTTGGCGAGCGATGACACAAGGCTTATATAAAAACCTAGTGGCTAGTTATGACACACTTTCTAGACATTGTACGTAAGCTGCTGCAAGATCAGACGCAAGGTGCCGGGGGCCCTACTGGAGTTGTAGTTATGGAGTTACTGTAAAGGTACAATACTGTCAGGTCGAGGGGTACCGGGGGCCCTCATGGAGTTGGAGTTATGGAGTTATTGTACTGTAAAGGAACAGTACTGTCAGGTTGAGGGGTACCGGGGGCCCTTATGGAGTTGACCGAACCAGCTGACCCGTCGTTAATCGTCGTCGAATGGCGTTAAGGAAGCTCAACAAAAAAGGTCCCCCTACTTACACATGCAACTGGGATATTGAATCCATCGATCCGTGTGCGTCAACGATGATTGGGTAAATAATTAAGGTATGGCGGCACTCGCAGAACGTGCGTGGCAGGATATCATTGAGGGTAAGTTGACATGTGCCTCCTCGTGAAAGAATCATTTCCGCAAAAGGATATTAAATATAATACTTCCATAGAAAGCAGGAGCTTCTACATCTTCCCTTATGTTCCACATAAATTGAAGGAAACGTAATTGTCAATAGACCCGCATTTCAATTTGTAATTAAAATCGGCAATTCCTGTGAGAATAATGCACTATTAAAGGTGGGGAGGTACCTCGACATTAACTTAGCGCTTATTTGTTTGCTTTTCCGAAACTGTCTCGACTTCGAAATCACCAAAACTCTTTGACCGCAAGAATCTATATTTTTTAACGAAATGTCGTTTAACGAATCTATCCTGTCGGGTTCCTTGAACTCATCCGATCGTAATACTTCCATCTGCACTGTTTCCGTCGAACAATTCAACGCTCAAAACTTCATTGCTCTGCTCGTGGCCAGCGCAACCGTCGCCGCGCAGCTCTTCAACATCCTCATCTTCCGGTTATGGCCCAACAAAGAACCATACCTCTTACTGCACGTCTCCCTTGCTTACGGTCCCTTTTTAACGGACTTTCCAGCTTCTTTTCCATCGGGCTTCACGCCGCCCCATGGACCCCGATCGTCATCTTCTTGGCTCGTCTGGCGCTATCGGGTTTTCTCATGTTCCACAAGTTCTCAATGATAATGCTCCTCTTCATTAGCCTTGACCGATGGTTGTCCGTCGAATTCGCCATAAAATATCGCGCACACATTTTCCGGCCGCAGATTAAGTGTTTCGTTGTGTTAAGCTGGCTCATTACCTTCCTGTCGTCCGTGCGAGGCTGTATCGTTTACTGGAAGTTCATGAGCGTGATGTGTGACAGACCAACCCGATTCCAGGTAGGGATATATTAAATGATGCGCACAATGGTTACTCCAAATTTAAGTATTTTAATTACATATTATTCTAATTGAATTTGATTTTCCAATTTCTTGGTATTAAAATTAAATTTTAAATTAAATTTTGAATATTTTTTGCAGGTGCTCAACTGTCTGTTCGTATTGTGTGTACCTGTAGGCCTTGGGTATGAGGGAAGGGCCCTAGAATGGGCCACTTGAATTTCCGTACCTGGAATGGGCCACCGGGCGGCAGGGGGCGCTCTGTTGCAATTTAATGGAAAAGAGATGAGTCACGGCATAGTCAGCGTCCTCTATAGTGAGCTTTTTCCGACTATCCAATCATTGCGTTTTTTAACCATGTTCCCACAACTTTTTTTCATATCTAACACGCGTTCCATCGAGTTATCAATTATTTTCTGTCGTTTAAAATCTTGGGGATAATTAAAACCTGTGTGGAAGTTCTGATTCCAGGGTGGCCCACTCCAGGGTACGGGAAAATCAATTGGCCCATTCCAGTGCCCTTATCTCATACTACAAAGTCTCTTTACATTAGTTTAAAGACTCTAGCGCTTTTTGTGGGGAATTTGACCATCAGATTAAAAACCAGACAAAACTAGATTAATTCAGACTCAACCTTGTCAAAACCTTATTAAATAACTTGAAGTTGAATAAAAAAAACTAGTTATGTGACTGATTTTTTTTACTATTCTTAGATTGCTTTGATAACTCTCCTCCTAATTCCAGGCCCCAGGCACTGGGTTTATGGTGTGGTCAATCGTCACCGGTCCGCTGATTTTAATTCCACCAGTCGTCCTCCAGTTTCGTATTGCCTGGATTGCGGCGTGGATGAAACTTCGTCTACGCGGTCGAAAGGTCACGGAGCGGAATCCTCAACGCCGGACGCAGACGATGATCCGACAGCTGGGACAATCATTACTGGCGAGCGTGGCCGTTGTCGCAATCAGCGTCATCGCCAATCTGCCCTACAACATCATACTATTCACCGGCGCTGCGGCCAACGTAATGATCCAAAGGCTAGCTAATAATCTCTTTCTGATACAACACTTCTACACGCCATTTGTGTACCTGCTGTTTTTCAAACGCTTTCGAGTGACGGTGCTGCGCCTCTGCGGGCAGTATTGCTTCACGCGGGATCGCAGTGTGGGTGACAGACTGACAATTTCCCGACCAAATGCTGGTGGTGAACCGGGGATTGGCAGCCATGCCGACTCCCATAAGAGATCAATCCCACCAGAAACACATTAGTCAAGCGTCACTTTCTTCATTTGGAATATGTATGTCACTGACGCGGTAGCTAACCAGACTTATCAAGGCGACCTTATTATACTAGTATAATAACGGATGGGGACCCCTTGTCGTCTTACTAGGACGTAAGAAGATAAAACTAAAGTTTTGCGAACTGATCTCTCCATAACAGCAACTCGAGAGCTTATATAAGCGCTGCGGGAGTGTACATGCACATGTACGTGTACAATATATAAAATTACCAATGGCCACATATGCGTAAACACCCACCAAGACAGAATACAGACGCGCCCATAAATATTATCAGAGCTGTCCACGTAAGACAGAGTACAGTAATGCTCACAAATAGACTAGAGCTCAATCCAGTACACTACAGTATGAAAGTTCGTGTATAATAATAGCACTAGGAGTTGACCAGACGCGGAGTTGTGATAACGGACAATAAGGCCTTGTTTTGCGGTCCGGGCGTTGACGGATCAGCAGACGCAACATCACTGAACATTGTGATTTGACTCTGGGACGTCGGGACCTAATGGCTTTCTCTAGGACACATGTCAGCGTCTTTGAGTTCATTTGGATTTAAGAGGCCTATTCCTTCTTGTTGTTTGCAGTGTTCCTGTTTCAGTGCGATGATTTTGTTATGATATAAATAAGCTCGTAAACATGGCGCTAGATAATGAATATTAAATAGCTATTGTGATAAGGTCGCGTTCTCTGGGACGCGCGTCGTAGCGTCACGTGTTTTGATGATATTATTCCGGGAAACAACCTCGTACTGTGCAGACAAAAGCTAAAACAATGGGAAACACCATGTTAATATAAAGCTTTTTAGTGCTAGCATAAACGGAGTTGCCACATGACCACTGAAAAACATTTCCAACAGAAACTTATAGAAGATGAGATGAAATAGTTGAGATGAAAACCGTGTTAAAAATTTGATAGAATATAGTGAAATTATTAGGATATTTACAGTGTGGGGTCCTTGATGATCGAATGACACGGGTGTACAATATGGAAAAAAAGTATTGATGTTGCTTCTCAAAAATCTTACCGAGCCAAAGTTCTCGTACGTTTGATGGGACTAAGCAAGCACAGCCCTCACTCCTCCGACGGCGCTGGAATTGGGAATGGGGATGGTTTGAGGAGCTTGCTCTGTGACCGTAGAAGAGTTAAGAGCCAATACCACAAGGCGGCCACCAATTAGAGTGACTTTCAATCGACCTCGGTACTCGGGATTCGACAGAACCAGGATGCACTGAAACTGACATGCAACTTTAAGGCCTGAGTCTCTAATAAATTAACGTTCTCAAATGTCTTTGAAGTCAACAAAACAATTTTAAATTAACATGCAATTACTTTCCATTATGCCTGGAAGCAACTAAATTTTACATGAAGCAAAATGTCTTTCACCTCAATCGAATTACGTTTAGTGATTCTTAGAACATAATTACTTTCTTCAATTTTGAGCTATCAAATATTCTGTACGAGTTTATTACCGCGTTCGGGAATACTTTTGCGGTTCCTCTAGCAATTCCTGCCACGCCCACATGAATTTCAAAAACAGATCAGCCCCTATGGACAATTTAAAGTTTTTTTGGGTCATCAATGACTGATCTAATATGGAGCTCTACGCCCCCAACATGCGAGCATGTGACATTTGGATCTGGCCTCGCCGATGGCATTCTCAAACCTTTTTTCTAATTGCATTAGACACCATATCGCGGTGCTCTTGATCGAAGACGTAAATATTTCTGAAACAGCAGTTTAAAATGTTACTCATAGGTTTTCCGAAAACTATCGAAATTAATTTTTTTCATAGTCACTCCGAGGTGTATCACGTCATACATTGTACCCTCTGAGATTCGCATGTTTCGGTAAAAAAACTTGTTTATCAACTTCGAGGTGAAAATTCAAGAAATAGTTTGTTACCTTTGGAAATATTAGCGGATTTTTTTAACGCAGCAAGTTTTAGCTTTCATGTAATTCCTTATTTTTTAAGATCGGGCATGTACAGTGCCGTTCTACTTGAAAAAGCATACATTCTGCTGTTGATATTGGGAAAATTTACCGTATTCCCCCGATCTCAAGGGACAGTTAAGCCCCACCCCCTCCAGTCATCGGTTGACTGTTCAATCGAATTCATTGTGTCGTGATTGGTTAAAATTTAAGCACAACTTAACAGCGATTGATTGATTGATTAGGCGGGATTTCTTGACGGATACTTTAAATCAGTTGATTGATTGATTATAGGTAAACAAAAGCAAACGGTGATGAACAGATGAGATCCGGGGTGGATCAAATTAACTGGTAGGGCAAAAAAGTGTCCCTTGAGATCGGGGGAATACGGTACTTGTCAGGCTGGTGCAATAGTCCATACGCCCATCTCCGCTCAGAGTAGACCAACATGTTTAATACATTTTTTCGAGTATCTCAACCAAATAACCTGTCAAATGACACTTAAACCTGTTTTAAATTAATCGTTTGTATGGTAGATTGAAACTGTCCTCAATCAGTTTATCACTGTAGCCAGGATTGGACTAACTTCGATAACTTGTAAGCGGAATGAAACTTAAGTTTTTTCTAGAATCTACTAGCAAGTTGAGTGAGTTATCCGATACTAACAAGCAGTGCAAGATAACTTGGCACGCCACTCGGTAGCTAACCTCAAAACAGTAACCGCCAAAAGTATTCCTGAGCCAGATAACTCGGACACCTCGGTTTAATTGGACAATAGGAATCATGCCGATGATGTTAAATGTCAGAACAGTGACAATCCAATCGGTCAGTTCCTAATGCTTCTCACGCATCAGGTAGGGAAACGAGGAATTTGGTGCCACAGTGGCGGTCGTGTTGTTCACTGAAGTCATGATGAGATTGAATACTTGAGAATTCTAGAATGACGTGACAAGGAATGGTGACATTGCTTTCACACAGCCATCGTCCCGTGATTGACGTGTGAAATATATCCCACATAATTCTTCACGGGGTAATGTGATTGACCGTCATCGTTGACAAAGGTCCGCGCTCAAATCAAACAAGTGAGGGCTATCCAATAACCTAATATTAGAGTGTTCCATTTCTGTTTGATCAGAATGGAAAGAAAGTAAGACTTGTCCGCAGCTTGCCAGATGCATTAGAGGGTGAGATTTTAATTGACCGACCGAACATTACAGAGTGCAGCTGGGTGATGAAGGAGTGCCAGAGGGTGGTGGACGGCAAAGGCTCGTTTAGGGTCCTTACAGGTCGGAACCAGGACCCCTCATTCTAGGCCCAGGGGGTCGGCATAGGGGCAGAATGTTTTTTTTTAGGATTGAACCAAAAATTTGGCCTTTTGTCCGGGATGCTTTTGAAACTGGTCGGAGTGTGGGGTCTGATTTTCAATGGCACGGGGGAATTCAAAACGCGTTCAAAACATTGATTTTTCGACAAATTTAGACCGTCCCTGAACTTTTTGAACCTCCCGTTTGTATTTGTCAATAGGGAGCTTATATTTAACCTCAACAAAACTCAAATTTGAACGAGAAACTGATTTGTTTTTAAATTTTATGAAATCCCAAGAGAAATTGACTCACCCACCCTCACAAGTTGCAAAATGATCAAGGACAAGAGTCCGAATTGTGGGTTCAATCTTTAAGAAACTGCATTTTACCCCGATGCCCACTCCCTGGCTCTACCATGAGGGGTCCCGGTTCCGACCTGTAAGGACCCTAAACGAGCCTCTGGTGTAAGGCCTGCCAGATCAACGGGTGAGGAGAAGGATTGACGGATGCATAGTAAGCAGCAAATCATCAAAGAACATGCAGTACCGTATCCTCCCGGCCTCGAGGGACAGTTGCATGCCCTAGGGCGTGCATTCCGCCCGTGCCTGCTTATTAAATTTAACCTGTGTGCATCTGTGTGTGTGGCAATTTAAACATGTGTGAGCGTGTGTGAGCGTGTGTGTGCGCCTCAATTTGACAGTCTGCGCTTTTTTGTGTGGCACGAGGCGGCGCTTAGGTGTCCTTTGAGGCCGGGGAGAATACGGTAGACAAGGTGGGAGGTTAGGGCTGAATGGCATAAGCGTCGCTGTCCATGAATGAACGGAATGGCGTGCAGAAATGTCCCTTGCCGCGAAATATTTGGGGCACTCGCTGTTCTTCTCCGTCCTGACAAACTCCGCTTCCAGATAAGCCAGAGTAAGTTTCGTTTAGATTAATTTAAAATATGATTTAAAATACGCAAAAAAGGCATTTTATTTTAAACCAAATTAATCATGCGGAGCGAGCGAAGCGAGCGAAGCATTTCTTATTCAGCTCTGCTGGTGGCCGGTTTGATGTCCGGCCTCGCCCACGCGTACGCATGGGCACGTGTACGGTCCGCGTGGGCGCGTGGGCGAGGACGACGCGCTGTGTGTATGACGTCACGCAGCGCTGCATTCAGCTCTGCTGGTGGCCGGTTTGATGTCCGGCCTCGCCCACGCGTACGCACGCCCACGTGTACGGTCCGCCCACGCCGTGTGGGTGGGCGACGCGCTGTCCGTGTGTCTGACGTGACGTCCTTGCCCATTGCCCATTGCCCCAATTATCAATACGCGAGCTCCGCATTTCTTAGTGTATAACATACACTTGCTAGTTTTTAATTTAATTTGAATCGTTTTTTTGTGTAGCAATGTAAACCGCCTGATAGGACTAATTGTGACAAGCTGGAAACTACTACTGAAAACTATAAAGAGATCCGTTTGCATTCCCGATTCAAAGATAAAGTCCCGTAAAGCTGACCCTGCTTAGGGACTTTTATCCTGCAGTTAGATCCGTGAGAGAAGGAGACCAAGCGAAAATGCAGATGGTGGGAAAAGTGGTAGAAAGAGTTGACAGCCTATCAAAGAAAAGTAGTTAACGGGAGCACTTACCGCCAATGAAGATTGAAGCGTACGTCAGAGTAACGAGTAACGAGAATAAGCAATATGCGCCATGACACAAACTCCTTTCCTCGACACATCGACACCAAGACACGAGGCGCTCGATTGTGGAACAAAAAGCGAACAGACCAATGACAACACTTCGTGTGATGTGTGCGCACGTGTTGCTGCACACAACTTCACAAGGAAATGGCGATTTGCTCGTGAATTCGTGAGCCGTTGGTGTGACTCACACAACTCACACACGATCTCACGATCAGTTGCATGTCGTGTCTTCGTGTCTTCGTGTTCGGAAAAAGGACTCTGTGGCATGGCGCATATTGCTTAATATTCCGGAACTCCAGTTCAGGTCGAGCGGTTTGGTATAAGCCGACCGTACCGTATGCTCGCGATCTCAAGGGACAGCTAAGCCCCGCCTTCCTCGGTATGGCCCTGCAATCGATTGAACGTTCAATCTGATTCACTCTTCTCTGATTAATTTCGTACAGCTTACTCGTTGCGCTCGATTGTTTGATTGTACAGTTGTGCTTTTCCGTACATTTGTCATTTGATGAACGGCGCTGAATAAGCACGGCCCGGGTTGGTTAAAATTTACGGGTATGGCAGAAAAGTGTCCATTGAGATCGCGAGCATACGGTAGATGACAATCCGTCGACCGACCGTCCACCACGCAGAACCCTTGACATAGCTAGATTTCAATCGGGGTTCTCCGTATCTGAATGAATTAATAAGATGTTTTGTCGGTAGATCACACAGAGATGCACTTTAGTAGAATACCAAGAGAGGGCATGGTTTTGAGGCAATGTTTACAAACATAGTGAGACTTTCCAATTGAAAACTTTCTGTCGGAATCGGGGTGCAAAACAGGGCTTTTGCCCACCCCCCAAGGGGGTGTCCCTATGGGGGGGGTGGCGTTTTGGCGCTTGTTTTGGGGATTTCCACTTTAGCTTTACGATACCAAACGTATTAAATCGGTCACACCCCGGATCAATATGTGCAACTTGGGCTACGTAGGAGCAACACCCACTCAGTCCCGAAAGCCACGCTGAAAACCGTGGTATTTCCTTGGTTCAAGCACATTTCACGGACAACCTGTTCCTGACACAACAACTAAACCTGACTGGCCAAGAGAATATATTCTAGAGTCAATTCAAGCCATATGCTACGAGGAGACACGTCGAATCTCTCATACTTAGGCTGTGGTGCGTTTTCATTGGTCTTTTTACGGTAGTTCGACTAGTGAAAAGATTGACTCCTCCTCTGTGTAGCCAATCGGGCCAATTGGCTGCGGCAGTCAACAAGCAGTGTGCATACGCCGGCTTTCATATTTTTTTTCGGCCTTAAAAATTCTTTGAAGACAAAACTTTTGCCCAAGTAAATTCTATAAAAATAAATAACCCATGTCATAAAAATATAAGCCATTTTTTTCGTTTGCTCAATGATTTCAATTTTTGTTTTGAAACAGCGGATCAGCCAAAATGTTCTTCCTGCCTGGAAACCCTAACTCGCGCGCCGTCTGTCGGCAAACCGCAGGCTCTGTGGGCGATGCCCGAGATACTGTAACGAGACAAGTGATCCGACTTCGGGGTGGCTTGATTAAAGATGTTTTCCACTTGCGAGGTGAGTGTGTCTATTCGATGGCAGTTTTGGTCGGACTCTCTTTATAAACTCTTTGCCTGACTGGAATTTCCGCTGGGCAGTTTTGTATTTCCTCTTTCCCCCGTGCAGCCAAATTCGGATTTAGTTGCAGCGATTTTTCTTGAACTTTACCCATGGAATTGTGATCTTGAAAATCGTTTTTTCTCCACGAAAGACCTAGCAAACAATTATTTTCACTGCTTTTACTGTATCATGACGTCTTTTATAAAGACACAGATCGCCAATCAACTGGGCAGGTAAGATTGGACATGAAATACGCAGTTAAATAAAAGGTAAATTTTGGCATTTTTTATGTGAACGCAGATGTTCAATTCAGCCATGATAATACCTCTCGTTGTTAAGCATGTGTGCAGTCCCTTGATTGGTTGATTAGCGGCTGACGAATGAGTAATGAAATCCTTCGATTGATTGACCGATTCATTGATGTCGTGGCGAATTTTGTTTTTGCGTTCTTCCCTGACGCTTTTCTGACGCTTTTCTGACGCAGGTTCATTAAAAATTTTGAGCGCGACCAGCTGAAGTTGAGCCTCACAAAGGGCCGCTTTGAGCTGACCGATTTGGGTAAGTGACATTTTGTGTACTTGTTTATTGGTTGATTGATGAGTTGTGGATCGTTTGTTTACTACGTGAATCGATCAATTGATTGATGAGTTGTGGATCGTTTGCTTGCTACGTGAATCGATTAATTGACTGATCACTTGATTACTCGCTTGCCTGCTCAGAATGTTCATCAATTGATTGGTTGATTGACTTAACAGAATTTGACGAGGTCCTGCTGACTGACTTGATTGAGCTGCCGACATGGATGCGCATAAGCAAAGTCACCTGCAACCGACTCTACGTCAAAGTAAGATAAACCGTCCAACTTTCACAGGCATTGACCATTTTATTGACACTTACGGTGTTTCAGATTGGCTGGAGGAAGATTCAACACCTCCCATTGCACATTGTAAGTGGGTGCTGGATAGATTGATAGATTGATTGAGTGAATAAATGTATTTTAACATATTTTAATTTATTCATGTATTTGGATTAATTGATGGATTGATTGCTTGATTAAATTGTTCCGGACATCTATCGGCTGTTTTATTTTGCTTCGAATCGAATTTTTTTATTGTTCTCTTATTTATTTCGTTTGTTTTCCCGCTTTGCAGCACTTGGACGAGGTGAAGGTGAAGCTGGAAACATGCCCGGAATTGCGAACACCTCATCCGGTCTCCGTGATGAGCATGCCGGATATGCCAGAGTATGAGTGGGCAGAGACAGACAGACAGACAGACAGACAGACAAATGGTTAGACAGACAAATGGTTAGACAGACAAATGGTTAGACAGACAAATGGTTAGACAGACAAATGGTTTGACAGACAAATAGTCAGACAGACAAATGGTGAGACAGACAAATGGTTAGACAGACAAATGGTTAGACAGACAAATGTTTAGACAGACAAATGGTTAGACAGACAAATGGTTAGACAGACAAATAGTCAGACAGACAGACCATTTCATTTTTATTATCCGTCTGTGTATTTTAATTTTTTTCCAGGATGAAATATCGTCTCCCGCACAAAATCATCGACGGCGCGTATTTAACGATGAATTCGTTGAAGATCTCCTTCACCTCCGAGCTCATGCGCGCCGAAGTCCAGGTTTGCCTTTCTGCATCACTCTTGTGATCTTGACATTCCATTGTTCCATATAATTTACTGACGATTTCATTTTGCACAGTTGTTAGAGTTGCGCACATATCCTTCCCTACCGGAATGGGAAGAGACGGACGACATCGCTAAGGGACGCTTGAAGAATTCCGATATGGATGAGACACTCATCTTCCGGCAGCTCGATTACACATCCCTCAAGTTGGAGTTGTTCAGCGTTGGAGAGAACGAAACGGACTCCAGCCCTATTCACTTGATCACGAGTGCGGGAAATGCCCGACTCATCTGCAAGCGCCGCCTGTCGGGTCAGTAAGAAAGATCTGTCTGCCTGCCTGTCTGTCTGCCTGCCTTTCCATCTGTCTGTCTGCCTATCTGTCTGGCTGACTGCCTGCATGCATGTCCATCTGTCTGCCTGCCTGTTTGTCTGTCTGTCTGCATGTCTATCTGTCTGTTTGTTTGTTTGTCTGTACATTTGTCTCTCTTTTGTCATTTCCTGTTTAGCTGATCGTCCCTATCTGTGTCTTATCGATCGCATGGTTTTTAACTTCTAGTCAAAGTGTTCCACTCATTAGTTTCTTATTGGGCTTTTTTGTGTTTTTTGTAGACGCTACGCTACTAAATATGAAAGTGGGTAAGTCGCTGGTGTCGGGATGGGATTTTCCCGCATACCCACCGGTCGTATCGGTACTCATACTGATAAGCTTCGCGGTTATAAATTGACCCGGGGCATGTTATTGCGTTTCGTAGATATGCTCTTGGAGCAGATTCAACTCACGCTGTCAGAGACGGAGATGAAGTCGACGGTTGATTTTGTGAAAAACATTATGAAATTGGTAGACGCGTCGAGTCAACAGACTCGTATCCGCAAGGCGCAGAGGAAATACGTCGCGAAGCAAGACAATAACAAAGCTGTATGTCCTAAGTCTGTCTGTCTACCTGTCTGTCTGTTTGTCTATTTGTCTGTCTGTCTGGTTCTCTGTCTGCCTATCTGACTGTTTGGCTGTCTGTTTGTCTATTTGTCTGTCTATCTGGTTGTCTGCCTGTCTGTCTGCCTATCTGACTGTTTGACTGTCTGTTTGTCTATTTGTCTGTCTATCTGGTTGTCTGTCTGCCTGTCTGTCTGCCTATCTGACTGTTTGACTGTCTTTCTATCTGTCTCTGTCTGCTTGCCTCTCGGTCTGCCTACCCATCTATTTGTCTGTCTGTTTCACTGTCTAGTTGTGTCTTCTTGTCATTATGCCTGTCTCTCTACCCACCCACTTGCCGAATGGTCTGTACTTTAGCCCATTTCTTTCTTTCTTTCTTTGACAGCTGAAAGAGTTCTTGAAAAAGCACATCGGCGAGGAGTATAGCGAACAGACTGAGAAGCGTCCCCATTTTAAGGACGCCCGCGCCCGTTACTACATGCGTCACGCCATTTGGGAGACTTCTCAGCACTTCCTCATTAAATCCGTCGATTTAACCATCGTCCACGACAATCGACTGCCGGAGAGTTTCATGGAGTACCGGCAGCAGGCGCGCTACGCCAACGCGTCCATCTCCTTCCACATTGGCAACATCCGGGCTGACGTTTATCCGTTTCATCTGGTGGCTGAAGGCAATACCAGCTGGTTGACCAGTCATCACATCGTGCCGGGCAGTGATGAATGGATCAATGCCCTGCTCGGTGGTTACCGACGCGAACTCGGTGAGACAGACAGACAGACAGACAGACGCAGACAGACAGACAGACAGACAGGCAGGCAGACAGGCAGGCAGGCAGACAGGCAGTTCGAGAGACAGGCTGGTATTCAAGCAGGCATTTTGTCTCATTGTTGTCTTATTTGTTAGGAAACATTAGTCCTGATTTCGAGGAAGATTTCAAGGCACTGATGTCTACCACCATCATTGCCGGTATCGGTGAAATGACCATCTACCCACTCGTCACTGCAGCGGACCTGCAAAGCGGCAATCGACCCAACGAGCTGCCGTTCATGGAGTTTACCAAGGCAGACTTTGCCATCCCGGACAGCGTGCCTGGAATTGAACTGTCCAGAACGCAGTACTACTACGCTAAAGAAGTGAAGTGGCCAGGTACGTTCTATGTCGGTCTCACGGACAGTGGTTCGTCAACTCTAATGACATTGGATGGGTCTTTGTAGTTGGAAACGGTTTGTTTTTGCAGTTCCGAAAGCGAATATGTTCGTGTCTGTGTCGCCGATGAAGTTGTCACTGGACGCGAACACCATCGACTGGCTGACTCTGATGGGACTGCATGTCTCCCTCGATCTGATTCGGAAACTAAATGATCTGGAGCAATTTGTAAGACCATTGGATACATTTATCTGAGCCGCCATGAGTCAGAGAGTTGTTTACTGTCTCTGTCTGTATGATTGTTTGTCTGCCTAGTTGTCTGTCTGTCTGCTTGGTTGTCTGCCTGTATGATTGGCTGTCTGCCTTTATGATTGTCTCTTTGTAAGACTGTCTGCCTGGTTGTTTGCTTTTATCTCTGTCACCCTATCGAATGTGCATGACTAGTGTCTTGTGCCACGTTTGGAGTTTATCTTTATTGTGCCAGTTTCTCTGTGTCTTGGGCGATTTGTCTCAGACTGTATCGTTTCAGATGCATGGCACTGCGGAGCCATCTAGCATCACTACCTTGATGCGCGTGGAATGTTACTTCCCCAGGGTAAGCAAACGTTTTATGCCTTTTTATGTGCATTTTAAGACAAACAGGCAGACCGACAGACATATGAACAAGCATACAGACAAACAGGCAGGCAGCCCCGCCGCCAGGCTTATATAGGCTTTCCGTCGCAGATTTTCTTCCCCAAGTCATTCAGCAACCGGGAAGAACGTGCTTCCGGCATCCAAATCCAGGCCGCTTCGATCGTCATTACAAACACCACCGTCGGGCAAAGCAAACTGGTGGACGAGGCACTGCCGCATTTGCTGGAGACCAATCTTTACGCCAATCCCACCTACTTCCCTAACATGCCGGCGGACTGGAAGATTCCCGACGTCATTAAGCATTTTCGCTCCTACTCGCAGGATCCGTCGCGGCGGCCTTCCATGTTCAGCATCGAAGTCAGCGACATCTGGGCAGGTCAGCAGAACCGGCCATACTCTGTAGAACCTTAATCTACCTGGATGTCTGTCTGCCTGCCTGCCTGTTTGTCTGTCTGTTTGTTTGTCTGTCTGTCTGTTTGACTGCGTGTCTGTCTGTCTACCTGCCTGCCTGTTTGTCTCTCTGTCTCTCTGTTTGTCTCTCTGCGTGTCTGTCTGTCTGTTTGTCTTGGTGATGGGTGTCTGTGTTGCCTTTAGTCTGCTTATGGATGCCTGAATGCCTTGAACTTTGCAACAGGCGCGGTTACTGGGGATTTGGGAAGTGGAATCGCTCTGCCCTTTCTCGACGCATTCTCCCTGCGAATGTGGGCGGTGCCAGGGACGTTCTCGATCTGCCAGCCACGACATTTGGTGTGGGGTGCGGCCATCGTGGACATTGACGCACCGACCATCCGGGTGCAGTTGAATGAGTACACGCTGAAACTGCTGGCGGACGTCTCGGACGGGCTCAACAAACTCGGCGAAGTTGGCGCGGAACACATGAGCCTGCTCTCCAAACTCGGTGAGAGTTTACATCTATTTAAATATTCAAATTAATCATTTCAGCAATTATTATTTATTTTTTAATTAATTTTATTAAATAAATAATCATAATAATTTTAATCAATAAATTTTATTTACTCTGTTAATTTTCATTGATTTGATTTAAGTTGAATAGGATTTGGTTTAATCGGACTGGGTAATGAGTTGAAAGTACGTGTTTGTGGAATTGGGTTTTTAGGCTGTCCGGAATTGGGACTGTGTCTGCTGATGCAGCAGGAGAACGTGGAGGTATCCGTCATCTTGCAGTCGGAGTGTGGGCCGGGCTCGCAGTTGAACGCCGGAGACGCCATCGCCGTTTCAAATTTGGCGGTGGCGAAGGAGACTAGTTCCATGTCGTCGCTGCAGTCCAATGACGGATCGCGACGGGGAAGTATCAGTTCGCTGAATCAGACCACTCCGCCGCCTGCTGGAAAGGCTGCCGTGGGAGCGGCGGTAAGGCAATATCTGTCTGTCTGCCTATTTGTCTGTTTGTATGCCGGTCTGTCTCTCTATCTCTTTGTCTGTCTGTCTGTCTGTCTATTTGTCTGCCTGTCTGTATGTGTTCTATCTGCTCATCTGTCTGTCTGTATGCCTCTCTGTCTGTCTGCCTGTCTTTCTGTCTGTATGTGTTTCTATTTGCTCATCTGTCTGTCTGTCAGATTCGCAGCCTTTTTTGTCTTTCTCTTATTATCCATACGATGTTACATATGTCAGGTGCCCAATGCCAGTGTTTCCCCCCTGGCTTTGCGGACTCAGCTGCAATCGACCGCCGCACCACAGCCGGTGGAGGGCATCAACCCAGTTAGCACAACAGAAGTTCCCCAGTTGCCTAAGATGGAGCGCCCTTGGTGGCGTCGTGGCCGGCCGGGCAAAGGTAGTACTGATTCTGATGTCGACGAGGACACTGATGCGGATGCGAGCTCCATGGAGGCGACCGACACCGAGACGGGCTACCACTCGGATGACGATGAGGGCGTCTCATCGCTGGCCGGAGCCGACACTGATACAGAGGACGTTGCTTCTCTGGCGCAATTCAGCTGGTCCGGTGTGGGCAAGGAGAAGCGACGAGTGCCGCTTGCTGACGTTCCGGTAGGCGGAGAGACTGACATGAGAGACAGACAAGACAGACAGACAACTAAACAGGCATGCAGACAGACAGACAGACAGACAGACAGGCCTGGCAGACGGACAGACAGACAGACAGACAAGCAGGCAGGCATGCAGACAGACAGACAGACAGATAGATAGAAAGACAGAAAGGTAGAAAGACAGACAGGCAGACATTCATGTATGATCAAGACAGAAGACGTGTAGACGGTTTCAAAGCCCTTTATCCCGTCCTTTCTCCTTTCAGGCTTCACTTCTGTGCATCACCTTGAAGTCACTCCAGACGTTTCTTGTCCTCTCACACGGTCATGTGTTGGCCAAATTGAGACTTGGCCATATTGTCTTGTCTGAGACACGAGACATGGCCCTCAGCGAAATGGCCAACTTACCAGTGCAAGGTAAGTTTGGGGAAAACAAAGTCGTTCGAAATTGATACATCGCTTTTACTTTGTTTTCGTTTTGGAATGCAGAACCGGATTTGGACGTTGCTCGTCCGGAATACCTCGACACAGTTTTGGTGCGATTTGAGCAGGGCAAATACTCTACGAACGCCGGCAGTCCCGCGATCATGTCTGTTGTCCGTGGACTTGATGTCAAATTGAATTACGAGTCCATCAAGCGCCTACAGGCCATGACAGCTGATATGGGCGGCTCTGGTAGGAGCACCCTCCGATTCCTGTCTGTCTGTCTGTCTGCCTGCTTGTCTGTTTGTCTACCTGTCTGTCTGTCTGCATGCCTGCCTGTCTGTCTGCATGCCTGTCTGCATGCCTGTCTGTCTGTCTGACTGTGTATCTGCTTGTCTGTATGTATGTCTATCTGACTGTTTGACTGTCTCTAGGTTCTGCAGCTAAACCGTTGGTGGCAAAGGAAGACCTGACTGTGGAGGAAGTAGTCAGCAACAAGCTGCCCGCAGTTCCCCTGATCGATATTCGCATCATGAATGTGCAGTGCCGGTTGAAGGACGCCATCGAGGCGGCTTCTTCGAGTCTCGGTGCATCCGCTGGGCAGACCACCGGCGACACCTTTCCTTCTCTTAGTACTGCCGTTCGTGATCTTCGCTTCAAAATTTCCGGTCTGTCCGTTCAGTCGCAGAAGGACGGACTCATCTGCGTCAGCTCTGTTAGAGACGAAGGTACATTCACCCATGATTTCACCCGGATGTCCGTCGGTTTGTCGGTCACGGGACGGTCCGTCATAGACGGGACGGTCTGTCGGTCACGGGACGGTCCGTCATAGACGGGACGGTCAATCGTTGGAACTAGTGACAACTCTGTTCCCCTTGTAGAGCTCGACGAGGACGAGGATGTCGACTCACCGTCGCCGCGTATTCTGCAGATGCAGCTCAACACCCTGGCGGAACGCAAGGCCAAGCTGGAACATCGCATCGAGCAACTGCAGGCACGACTTGGTAGACCACAACGGTCACTACCATCCTAGAGCCTGCATTGGTCCTTTTAAACCTCTTTTGGCACCCTTTTTATCAGCTTCTTTGGCAACTTCTTTGGCACCCTTTTTTTATCAGCTTCTTTGGCAACTTCTTAGCACCCTTTTTTATCAGCTTCTTCGGCAGCGTTCCGGTGGTTTCCACGCGAGGCTTGAATGAGAAGTGACGAGACGTGTAACGGAGTTTCACTCCTGAGCCTTGTATGGGAACTCGTAGATGTGTGGCAGTTGAGGCCACGATTAAGGCGGAATAAACGACAAATTAATCTTGCGTGTTGGAAAGAAAAACGAAGATGTGTTCCGCAGCTGGTCGCGTCGTCCCGACAAACTGGAATCAAGATACGTGGGCCTGGGCGTGGGCCTGGGCGAGGGATGGGCGTGGGGTGGGCGAGAAATTTTCGGTTTGACTTCCAGCAGTTCCCCTGGGATTTCAAAGTATTTGCATAAACATGTTTTGAACACCGAATTTAGACTGTATTCCATTATTTTTAACTTCCCTTTTGCAACCACTGAACTTGCACTTTTTTTGCGGAAAAATGCCAACTCTACAATAATTGTAATACTCGGTAATAATTGTGATGCTAAATTATGTCAATTAAGGGGTTGATTTTTGTTTTATTAGCCATATATGCTGGATGGGGTTTGTTCGGCTTGCTGCAGCGCCAAAGGTACAGTCTGCAACGTACTGCCCTTCTTATCTCAACCGACATTTATCCTATGCGCTTTCCGCGACCCAGAAGTCCTTAAGAACGGTCCTTCGTAGGCAACTCACGTAAGCGTTAGACATTGTGCGATGGCTAAAAGAATGACGTCTTCCTGAATCAGCATGGGCTTCTTTTCAGTGGGTCAGGGGCGTGAAGGCGTGGTACCACCGAAAGGGGCAGGAACGTGGAGGCGCACCGTTCTACAATGTCACTCGACCGAATGACAACTGCGCGGACATCACAGCCGGATTTGAGATCTGCAACATCCGCCGTGTGCAGGAGATGAATCCGCAGCTCAATTGCGATGAGATAATTCCGTTGAGTCTTACTCTCGTGGTGCGTGCGGACGCCGGCTGCGGATCTCCAGGCCACCGGGAGTGGTGCTAGTGACTGCTCAATCTCGACCTTATCGTCCCCCAATACATATGCTTTATTTTACGACTGTCGTTTTTGTTGAAGACGACATGGAGAACTGTTTATGCCACAATTATTAGCACAGACAAGGATGTTACAACAACTGACATGAAATAGCATCTTAACAGCAATGTTCAAAAAGTACTTCTGCAAAGGAGTTGGAGAAACTGAGTCCTGACACATTTTGGCAGAGAGAGAGCACGGGAAAGTCTCGTAGGTCTCCTACGCGTACCAAAATCATATGACGCATAGAATTCGGTACTACAACGGGTTCTTTAGACTTGACGCTAAAAATTTCCGTGAACGGCTGATGATTGCATAAAAAGGAACAGTAACCATCCATACAAGGCGTGGGGTTGAAACTGACGTCCCACCACTCAACGCCTACAAAAGCTCTCCCAACCTTCAATTTCGTCATTGAACGTCACCCATAAATGGACCTCCATACGTCGGCCACTCTTGCCTGCAGCTGCGGCGCAAACACAGCTGCCCGTCGATCTGACGTTTCCGCAAAGCCGTGCTGATACTCCCCCCGCATGTGCAAGAGGATCGTCTCCTCCGGCTCGGGACTGCCATCCCTCACTTCGTCGTAAGTCGAGCGACGGTCCTTGAACTTCTGCACAGCGTGGTTGCCGGATAAGTCCACATAACGCGAGCGCACGACATACTTGCTGCGGAAGCCGGAAAACTCCACGTGATCAGCACGCCGGGTTATCCGCGACGTGCGCAGGCTCGGCATCCCCGACGTGTCAAGCACATCAGAGTAGGTGGCGTTAGCTTCCGTCCAAGCCATCCGGACCATTGCGTAATCGAAGGTGCCGTGATGGACGATACTGGCGAACGTCGGCGGCTGCAGCGACGTGGCAAAATACTCGTCCAAATCAGCTGCGCAAGAAAATGTAATCGAACTAGAACCGAGGCTGATGATTCAGTTCATTCTTAAAAATGTACATATCGTTTAATTTTGAAGTTTCAGTTTCCATTTTAACAATGGCAGATTGATCACTGGGCCGATTGAGCTATCCCCCCCCCCGGCGTTAATAATGATTTNGTCCCCCCCCCCGGTCCGGCGAGGGGGCAAACCTTCAGCAGGCTTGCTGTTGGCTTAGGCTACAGGTCCCACTCCCCTTCCCTCCCCCGTTTCGCCTCATGCTGCTTTTACCGTTTCCTTTGACTCATCATAACTTGCAGCCTAAGACCTTTTCATTCCTTCCTAGCCAATTTCAATCTGCCACTGCAACATCATACAAATGTATTAAACGTACTACATTCATGTATAGAAATGCTCATTTCGACAACAAATTGTTAGGCTGTATTGGAGCCAAAAACTCGAAGTTCATCCCCTTGCTGACGAGATCGACCTCTTTGGCTTCATGACTATATTTCTGTTAATGAGTGCTTTTCAAGCCATGTTTTCATGATAATCGGTAGTCCAACCGTAGAGCAAGATACAATTTATTACAGTATTTTATACTGGTCACTTACATTGAACGGCATAGTCGTAAAACGGTGCGACTTTCAACAAACAGTCATAGATGCCGGCCATCTGTCCGTCAATGTAGACGTACTTGCCGTCTGCGGGGCTAAACGGCAGGACCCACTCCGTCAGATGCAAGATCCCGGCCTGTTGATAATACCGCAATACCTGCTTCTGCTTCTCTTCCATACGCCAAGTGTTCCAAAAGAATGCCGACACACCCATCAATCGGTGATACTCGACGAACTCGATGATCGCCCCCGGATTGTGGTAGTCCCCGTAGAGGACTCCGCAGTGCGCGAAGGTCAACGGTTCCGGCGGTCGGCTGGCAGCCACCGGAATCCGGAAGGTCGCTTCACCGGATCGGCTGCCTTCCCGGCAGAGGATCTGCAGGGACGCCATGTTGAGGGCTGCCTCCTCAGGGTATGGACAACGGAGACGACCGGAAACGATGTTGAAGACCTGCGTCGGCGAGACGTTGGAATTGGGGAGCATTTCCAGTTTACCCGGCACTGTAATCTCGGCAGCTCGAGACGCTGTCCGTGAGTGATGATACCGACAGCTGCAGTTGGCGGAGAGGTAGTTGGTGTCATCCGCCAGGATCACCACGTGCATCTGCGGAATGGTGTCCCACTGCGGAACAGGGTACACCGAGTAGACGTACAAGTTCTCGTAAACAGCTCGCCATTTATAGTTGATGAAGGTGTGGGACGTGAAGGAGAGGGGGAAGTGAACGGTTGCGTCGGTATGACGATTAAGTAAAGGGCTCCACGTCATCAGCACGAGACTGCACGCGAGGATGACCAGCACGGCACGCAGTCGGAGGCTTGAGAGGATGATGGTTGGTGCCATATAAAGTGATGGGTTGATACCACGTTTTGGCGATGATGAAAGTGTGATCACTAGATGGATTCAGTCGATTTGTGCAAACGAGAAAGTCGTGATTCTCATTGTTTGGCACAAACTGAATGCCTGCAGTCAATTGTGAGCTATCAAGTGGTGGACTCTTTGCTTGCCAAATATGTTACTTCATCGCCAGTTCATTGTTCGGCTTCCGTTCGCCTTCCGTTGACTCGATGTACCATACTGCATCCATGTTGTTTTTGCACTGCACACTGCAAATTCGAAATTGGCTTATATGTCACACTACCAGACAACCTAGACCTGTCTGCAATGCTGCTATCCTGTGCTTCGTTCGTGCTCAGCTGCCAATAATCTTCGCATTTCTATTGTGTGCAGTCTTCGGTAATGCGAAATGTGTCTCGTTCGTACATCGTAGCTGTTGGTGATGATCCGCCCTTTATGGGTAGCGAACGCGTGGGACGTCAACTAAAGGGGGAAGTGGATGATTGGGTGGGCAGAACGGGTTTGAATTGGTCCCCACGTCACCAGCACGCGGGCGGACGTGGCAATGACTAGAACGGCACGCAGTACAAGGTTTGAGATCTCAAGCAGTAGTGCCATATATACGGTTTTTTGTTTATTTTGTGAATTCAGGAGAAATGGCAAGAGTTTTCACTGAATGTCAATCTCAACCCCCGACTGGTGCACACAAGACTGCTGGTTCGGACTTGGCGCCTGCAGTCGATTGTTATCTATGCGAAGGAACGGCGTTTTTGCTTGCCAATTGTGTTACTTCATACTTAATTCATTGTTCGTCTTCTACGCCTTCCGGTCAACTTAATGTGCCGTATTACACTCATACACACGTGGCCACAAGATAGCGAACCGAGTTAAAACCAACTTTTTACTGGGTGCCAGCAAATTAGGGTGGTCAAAGTTTAAGTCAATTTTGGACACAGCATGCCACTGCTTGTGGGTGCTAGCGGGTGAGCCTAGTTGGGTCTGGGTGGGCTTGGTGTTTGGTCTGGGTGAGCCTAGTTGGGTCTGGGTGAGCCTAGTTGGGTCTGGGTGGGCTTGGTGTTTGGTCTGGGTGAGCCAGGTTGGGTCTGGGT
>LRSR01006129.1:0-21060 GCA_001579985.1 Hypsibius dujardini | reverse complement strand
ATATAAATGGAAAAACTGTATAAATATAAACGGAAAAAGTAAAGTGATACAAGTGGAAAAAGTATACTACAGCATATGCTGATTTATAGACTTGCCAACCGATCAGAATCAATTTGTCTATTATTTGTCTATGTTGTCATTGCAATTTGGCTTATATGGAGGCTTCTCGATTCATCACTTCCGCCGGCTTGAATTTAATTTCCGATTGGCTATTCTATCCCTCCCTGAATACATCGAGAGAGGCCCAGTAGCACCCCGGCTATTTTACCCCTCCCTGTATACATCACCAGGGGGCCAAATCGCGTCCATGCTTTGTTACCCTTCCCATGTTGTCCGTCTGTCCGTCAGTCTTTTCGCTGTCCATCCTTCCGTTGACCGTCCGTCCGTTGTCGGACAGATGGTCGAACAACGGGCAACGGCTGAACGGATAGCCGATGAACGGATGACGGACAACGGATGGACGGACGGACGGATGACGGACAACGGATGGACGGACGGACGGACGGACGGACGGACGGACGGACAACGGATGGACGGACGGACGGACGGACAACGGATGGACGGATGAACGGATGGACGGACAACGGATGAGGGACAACGGATGGACGGACGGATGGATGACGGAGAGATAAGCAGCAGACGGACGGACGGACAGCATGGAAGGGATAAATAGCCTAGTGCTGCATTCAGAGAGGGATAAAATAGCCAGAGTTCTATTCGGCCCCAGGGAGGGGTAGAATAGCTGTAGCCATTTAATTTACAAAATCTTGGATTTGTATGAAATTCGACCACCTGTGCTCTAGAGTGAGGCCATAGCCACTGGTCAACAGCCCTTTTTGTATGACAATGTCTTCCGTCCTCCGAAGAAGAAAAGAGACCATGACTTGGTTTGTTCCAGGTGGCTCACTGGGTGGAAGTTTGCGGAAACGCGACGACCTGCACGCTGCCAACAAGAAGATCAAAGAACTCGAGAAAGAAAATGCGGAACTAAATTCCGGCCGCCAATCTCTTCAGATAGAACTGGAGCAGATGCGGGAATGCATGGATGAAGTGAACGATCCCGACGAGGCAAACCAGCCGCTGCTGCTGCGGGTCCGCGACGTGCTCCACAAGCTCGACTCGGCTGAGATGATGTGCGAAGACCTGTTGGACGAGAATCAGGACCTCAAGAAGGAGCTTCGCGCCCTGGAAGCCGAGATGGACGAGCTGCACGACAACTTCCGGCAGGATCAAGCCATGGAATTCCAGACCATCCAGAAGGAGCTTGAACTGACGATGAAAAACTGTCGAATATTGCAATTCAAGCTGCGAAAGTCGGAGCGAAAATGTGACGAGATTGAGTCGGACAAGATGCTGTATGAGGTGAAGCTGCGGCAGCTGACCAGCGTGTCTGCGGGCTCATCCCTCGAGAACGGACAACTTCGTGAGCTGGCTAATGAGCTCCAGCAAACCAAAGAGGTATGGCAATTAATTCAAAATCAAAATGAGACTGCTTTAGCAATTTGCCACACCCACTGTACCGGTATTACAGACTCTACAAACATGGCCACAATTTTGGGTGGCAGACTATAAGCCAAAAAATGTGATCCAAGTTCGAGCCAAATTAAGTCACCGCGCGCACGCACGCACGCACACAGCACGCACGCACCACTACAGCTGACCATGTAGCCTCTACTCAGTTGATCGATTGATTGAACTTAATTAGTAAGCGGAATTTAGAGCAGCTTGCTCAATCTAATTTTTCTGCTGGGCCGAGCTGGGCCACAGCACGCACGCACCACTACAGCTGACCATGCAGCCGCTACTCAATTGATAGATTGATTGAACTTAATTAGTAAGCGGAATTTAGAGCAGCTTGCTCAATCTAATTTTTCTGCTGGGCCGAGCATTAAATCAAAGATTGAGGAGAAAGCAGTGGCAAGCTCTAGCCGGGAGTGGCTCAAACTCAGACCACCCTGATGGCTTGAACTGCGCCACCCAAAATTGTGGCCATGTGTGTATGTACGCAAAAACTAAAAAAACGACCGCCAATTACTGAGACAAATCTCAAATCGGATCTCGATATGCGATTTGCCTCGTGAAATTTTACAAATACACTTTGGCGTCTAGCAAAATGTTTTTAGAAAGCGTTGATTTATGTTGTATGAAAATTTTAACAAATTTAATTTAGTGCCAAAAAGTATAAGGTTAACTTTTATATTTGCCCGCTCCCAAATCATGCATCTTTAAAGAGGTTTATTTCCTTCTCTACTGTAGGTGAACAAACGGTTGCAAGAAGAGATTGAGCATATTGAGGAGGAGCGGAATTCCATTAAAACGGGTTATGATATTCTGGCCAAGACCTGCATGGATCTGGAGAAACAGCGCGATGCCCAGCGGTCCCAGGTGGAGAAACTGAAGAACGAGGTCAGTGCGTGTGTGTGTACTGTAGAATTCCGATCAATTGGTGCTGATTCTTGGCCCCCCCCCCCAGTAAATTAGTTCCGACGAGCCGAAAACCCTAAAGTGCTTCAATCAAGTAATCCATCACCCGATTCTCACACAATTTGTAGCGAGAATGTAGGCAATCAAGCACGTGCAGTCTTGTGGTCTCCCATTTCGCAACCAATCAGCTTCGATTTCTTTTGACTGAGCTGATCGCACATAGACACGTGGCCAGATTACTGAGTGGCAGAGTTCGAACCACTTTTTAACTAGGGGCAAGTAAAATTGGGTGGCCCGAGTTTGAGCCAAACACCCAGTATTATGGTCATGTATGAAGCGCCAGTTGATCGGAATTCAACAGTACCGTATTCCGCCGATCTCAAGGGACACTTTTTTGCCCTACCCGTTAATTTGATCCACCCCGGATCATATTTGTTCATCACCGTTTGCTATTGTTTACCTACAATCAATCAATTGACTGATTCGATGTGTGCGTCAAGAAATTCTACTTAATCAATCAATCAATCGCTGCCAACTTGGTTTTAAGTTTCAACCAATTACGACACAGTGAATTCGATTGAACAGTCAACCGATAACTGGAGGGGGTGGGGCTTAACTGTCCCTTAAGATAGGGGGAATACGGTACCAGCTTGACAGATCTAAACCTGGCCTTGTTATTGTACACGACGATTTATCATTATTCCCGGGATTCCCGCGCGGTACTTACTCAAGCTTTCGATCAAATGGAAAGTCAACTTTCGGTCACGGATAGGGTCTCCAAAAACTGCGGGAAAACAAGGCCAAAACTATTTGATCAATGCATTATTTGTCCGTCAAGCCGGGTTGTCGCAGCGACCGCTGTTGTTTTTAGAAACGTTTTAGTTGGCATTGATCCAGCATCAGCTTTAGCCCATTTATCAACTACATTCCAGCTGTCTCGCTTTGCGGGATGCCGCAATGCATTTATAAATAAGTACTCACTGACATTTGTTATGTCTTTTTCTAAGGGCGACTCGGCACGGAAGTCATCATCCCATTCCAACGACGCGTATCACCAAACACCCGAACAGGTACCAGTATGTAATCTGGGCCCCTTCCTGCCTGCTTATCCGCAGTTTTACGTCATATGCTATCGATAACTGACATCCGCTGAATTGAAAACTTCGGTTTCGACCGGCAGTTTTCTTCTGCTTATCCGTCCCCCAATTAGTTCATCACTTTACAGTACACGTACACGTACACGTATACATACCCGTACACGTACCCGTACACGTACCCGTACACGTACACGTACACGTACACGTACACGTACACGTACACGTACACGTACACGTACACGTACACGTACAGCTGTGTCGCGGTTACTTCGAGGGTCGCTCTTTGGATTCTGGTAGGCCATATGGAACAATTACGCGTTTGATTGGCTAGGCTGCTGATTGATTTATTGGACTGTCGAAAACTCCACGGCACCACAGAATCGAACAATCAGGTCGGCAAGAAACTCTTTTGAAATATTGACACAAAAAGAAATTCAATTGAAGGGAAATTACTGGGAAACTACAGTGGAAAGCGTTGGAAAGATGCCGAAGTTCCCTTTCGGAAGAGGACGAAATTAAAAATGCCTTTAACGTGTGCAGTATTCTGACCACTATCAATCAAAACTCATTTCATGCGTTTTACCCCCATGGCCTACCAGAACCCAAAGAGCGACCCTCAAAGTAACCGCGGTAGAGCTGTACTAGAATGTCGCTTCGTTTACAAGTCCTGTGTCCATCATGTATACACATACATACAGACACATACATACATACATACATACATACATACATACATACATACATCACATACACATACATACACATCATGTATACACACATGTACTGGGACAAATATCTTTTGTGCTGTAACACATGTAATATACACACGTGGCAAAAACCTCAGGCCGACCGAATTAAAGCCAACTTTTTACCGGCGTCTAGCAAAATTTGTGGTCGGAGTTTGAGCCGATTTTGGCCAATGCGTGCAGCTGTTTTTGACCACAGCTTGACCACACAGTCTTTTGCTCTATCGATTGATTGATTGGACTTTCAATTATTTCGGCGATCTGGTGTTAAATCAATGAATCAAACGATGAGACATAGCTGCACGCATTGGCCAAAATTGGCTCAAACTCCGACTACTCCATTTTACTGGGCGCTGGTGAAAAGTTGGCTTCAATTCGGTCGGCCTGAGGTTTTTGCCACGTGTGTAGTCCCCAATGTGTGCTCGCACTGTGCGACTTGCGACATTTGATGCCTTAATTGAGGTCTTTCTTTTCTGTTTGCAGAGCCATAATGCCCAGTACTACTCGCAAAGTCCGCCGAAGGGTCAGTATGATACCAACCAACTACTGCGCGATCTCCACGAATCGGTCGAACGGCAGACCGACCTGCGCGACCAGCTGAACTTTGCCGAAGAGGAAGCCAAACGCCTTCGAAAGCAAGTGACCGATATGGAGCACGACAACGAGAGTCTGCAGCGTCAGCTGAAGAAGATCTCCTCCGCCAGGAATTCCGGGGACTTTAGCAAATCCGGCGAGGTCCTTGAAGCTATGCGTTCCAATGAAGAGCTGAAGATGCAGCTCGATGTGTCGGAGCATGACATATCCTCCCTCAAGCGGCGTCTCAGCGAAACGGAGCACGCTAATGATAACCTCACGACCGAGCTCAAGCACATGAAGGCGTCCTTCCAAGAGCTCAAAGAAGCAAAGGACAAAATTGCTGCCATCATGGAGGAGCCGGAAAGTTCCGGCCCCGGACGACCGCGTTCGTATTATGAACAGAAGATAAAACTTCTCGAAGCGGAGACAAATGATTTGAGGAAGAAGCTGGTAGATAAGGAACGCCAGTTGGAACGGATGACCTCTGAGGTGGAGATTGCCAAGAGGAAGGGCGGACAGCTGAATCGGAGCAAGTCGTTGGATGATTATCAAGTGGTGGATTTGAAACGACAACTGCAAATGGCGGAACAGGAAATAACCCAGCTCCGACAAAAGGCCACGGCGTTGGAGGCGGATAATGATCGTCTCTCAGCCGATTATAAACGCCTTCAGTTCAAGGTACGATTCGGAATTTGTTTAATTAATGACAGAACAGGACAAATTGTCGAGTCAGATTGCGCTCGAAGGGAAAGAATATTGAGCTAATCGGAGAAGTGGTTGAATTGAGCGAGGGTGAGGGAGCGCAGGAAGGATTAAGCACAGCACTCCGTGTAAATGACAATGAGTGGAACGATGGGCGGTTGATCACGCGATGCGAATGACCACGTGGGTCGAACAACAACGGTCACTCGGTACTGGTTAGGGATGGCATCAAATGTCAAATTCAAATCAAATCAAATCAAATCAAGTTTTCATGGCAAGAAGGAGTGATAAGAAATCAAATGATCAAATGACTTTCAAAATCAAATCAAATCAAAACTGTAGCTTTTCGTCATTTGATGCCATCCCTAGTACTGCTGATGTAGTACTGTAGTAGTACACACGTGGCAAAAACCTCAGGCCGACCGAATTAAAGTCAACTTTTCATTGGCAAAATGGGGTAGTCCGAGTTTGAGCCAATTTTGGCCAAGGCATACAGCTCTTGCTCAAATGGCTTGATTCATTGATTTAACACCAGATCGTCCTTACTTGGTCCTTATTAGGGATGGCATCAAATGACAAAACGACCGATTTGATTTTGATTTGATTTTGATTTGATTTGAATTTGATTTGAATTTGAAATCATTTGATTTTGATTTGATTTTGATTTGACGGTACTTTGAAAATTTCGTTGACTCATACTAGTACTTGCTGTCTTTTTTTTGCAATAATTTTAGCGCCATTAGTATATATTCGAGGAGAACAATTATTCAGACTAGGGTTCAGTTTTACGTATAAAAATTATTAGTTTGAAGTTAAGTGGGTAAAGGTACTAATACTTTTCTAGGTAAAGACAACGAAAAACCTGCACTACACAAGTGCAGATGTGTTTTTGATGATGCCATCTTATCATCATTTATACTTCATAAGTATTAAGTTAGGTTAATGAATGCGAGGCAGAATTCCCAGTTACATTTTAGGGAATGTCAGAAATGGAAAAGATTGCCTCATCAGGCTCATCGGGTTGCGGGGACGGAATGACTCCGAATAGCTCGAGAGTTTTTATGAACATTCTGAATGAGGAACGTTTAAAACGTAAATTTTACAACATGAACTATTATGGACAATCTGAATTAAGAAATTTGGAAAATTACTAACATTTTGCAAAAAGATCGAGGCTGAGCCGTTTTTAAGCCAAAAATTGGTCGAAAAATGCCGAAAATCAAATCAAAACGAACCTCAATTTGATTTGATTTGATTTGACATTTGATATTTGACATTTGATGCCATCCCTAGTCCTTATTGCCTTACCCCGAACGATCTTGTACCGGTACGAGTATGAGGCAAAGTGTGTATTTCGGCTCACCCTCCACTTTGTCGATAAATCGGCTCACTCATGGGTTTCTCTTTGATGGCACTTGCTTGATTGTTTGATTTTCAGAAGTGCTATAGTATACTAAGATATAGTACAGCAAATCAAACTATCAAGCAGCTGCCTTCAAAGAGAAACCCATGAGTGAGCCGATTTATCGACGAACTGGAGGGTGAGCCGAAATACGGACTTTGCCTCATACTGTTGCCGCTCTTCCACCAAATCCGACCGGCATTCTCTAATTATCCCACCCGGATTCCATGCCGTTTGGCTCGATCGGTCGTCCACCCACACCGCAATGACGTTTCTGTGTGTTCTGTATTCCACATTTGGTTTTTCGTGTGTGCACCAATCGGACTTGAGACCAACAGTGTTATCTTGTTCAGTTAACCAAAAAACAGTTAAAATAAAAAAATCGATTCTAATATTTGATTGTTACACATTTATCATCAAACTTGCTGTTGTTGTTCCAGGTGGGAACGAAACGGGGATCTACGGAGGAGATCGAGGTGCCCCGGAGTAAGAATAACCGGTCCATGGATGACCAGCGATCTGGTGAGGACTCGATGAAATACCAGCCTGACCTCGCTGTCCTTGCCAGTACCGGCAAATCGGCGCAGAGCCTGGTTGACGAACTGTCCAGCCTGAAGAAACACGTCGATGAAAATAAGAAAGTGATGGCAGCAGCTCGGACCACTTTTGAAAGAGTCCGTGGCGCTAAGCCGGCTCTGCGGAAGGACGTCGCAACACGACAAGAACTCAAGACTCGTATTGACGACCTGGAAAAAGATCTTCGTGAGTGAATAATGTTGCGACCATGTTGATTATGTTTTACCCTAATAACCTGTTTGCAGAGAGCTCAATTCTGGTGGCCGAACAAGAGAGCACGTCCGCTCAACGTCTTTTTACCGAGGTCGAAGAGATTCGCTCCAAAATACAACGAGAGGTCCCGGACCTGCCCATTTCCGATGAAGTCAAGGACGCTCGTCTGAAACTGCTAGCGGCCGAACAACAAATTGACACTCTTCGCACGGAAATTAAAGATCTCCAAAATAATCTTACCGAGGAGAGGCGCAGAACTAGATCGGTACAAAATCTGTTGCGTTTTAATTTGATTAGGACCTTCAAGCATTGTATCCGCGGGAATGTTACCGTATTCCCCCGATCTCAAGGGACACTTTTTTGCCCTACCAGTTAATTTGATCCACCCGGATTTTATCTGTTCATCACCGTTTGCTTTTATTTACCTACAATCAATCAATCAACTGATTAATTGCGTCCGTCAAGAAATCCCGCGTAATCAATCAATCAATCGTTGTCAAGTTGCACTTAAATTTCAACCAATCACGACATAGTGAATCCGATTGAATAGTCAACCGATGACTTGAGGGGGTGGGGCTTAACTGTCCCTTGAGATCGGGGGAATACGGTACAGCAAAGGACTACGTCTGTGTTGTCTTTGTCTACGCCTACAGAATGTCTATGCATGTCTGCCTGGGTCTGTACCTTTGTCAATGTCCACGTATGTCTGCACCACAAATACTAATACTAGTACAAGTTAACTGGAGGGTCCGAGCGATGGGCAAAAGGGGCGGGCAAGGGGTTAGATAAACACAATCAGTAAATCAATCAGCAAAGCTGCACCGCTTGTTTTGTGGTTACTTTAAATCGTTTTAAAATCATTGATTGATCAGTTGATTGCGTTTACTAACCCTCTGCCCCACCCCTTTTGTCCCTCGCTCGAACCCTCCATTCAACTTTTTCCTGTCGCTTACTGTAACTACTAGTTCTAGGGTTAGTACTACTTAATAGTATTAAGAATGCTCGTATTTGCAATTGGCGCTTTCTATTCCAGAATGACTCGGAATCGTTCACTAAAGAGCGCAGTGACACGGAGCTGCGGAATCTGAAACAAGAACTGGGTCGACAGCGGTATATGGCGGAAGAATTGTTGGCCAAGGAGAATATGGTACGGCATCAATCGATGATTTTAACCATTAAAAGCTACTCGAAAAACGGTTTGATCGCCTGATGAAATTTCGACCCGTTGTTTCAGTTATCGAAGCAAGTGATGGAGTGGCAGAAGAAATACCACAGCCTAAAAGAAGCGTACAAAGGCGACACTGACGCCTGGCAGAAGGAGCTGACCGATTTCGAGCACGAACTCGCCAAGGAAAAGTCCCTCCGCGCAGCTGAACTCGCCGCCAAAGACTCCGCCAAATCACTCGACAAGGAAGTGCAGTCACTCCGACAGAAGCTCGCCAGCTACGAGGACCAAATCCGAAATCTCATTGAAGCCGGCAAGCTGAAGGAGAAGGAGTGGAAGGACAAACTCACCAAAACCGAGTCCGATCTGACCAAGGAGAAATCGGACCACCAGACATTCCGCGAGAAGCATCAAAGCAAAGACGCTGAAGTGACCGCTGAAATGAGCAAAGTCCGTTGCGAGAGTGACAAACTCAAATCGCAGATTGAGAATCTCCAGCGCGAGCAGTACGACAATCAAGCCTTATCGAAGAAAGAGTCGGACAAATTGAAAGCGGAAGTTGAGATTGCAAAAAAGGCCAAAAACGGGCTTGAGAAAGAGGTTCAGGACCTGAAAGCGGAGGTGGAGAAGTTGAAGGGTGACGGGAGGAGTCAGCTGTCGCCGAGTCCTCGCGGCGGTCTGTCCGCCTACGAACGGCAGAAGGCCTCCGACCAGATCAAGGAGGAGGTGGAGAAACTGCACAAACAGAATTACGATCTGCAGAAGCAGTTGCTGGACGCGAGGAGAGCCGGGGATGAAGCGGCCGAGCTGATTGCGCGGAATGAGCGAAAGTGGGCCAGCGATCGGGATGAGGTGAATCGAAAGCTGCGACAGGATGAGAAGATTCACAAGGCGGAGATCTCGGCGGTGACGATGCGGTTTGAGAATAAGCAGAAACTGCTGGAGGATGAGATTAAGACGATGAGTTCCAGTGTGAAGCAGCTGAAGAAGGAGCGGGAGACCTTGCAGGAGCGGTTGGATGATAACCTGAGAGAGGTGCAGAAGTTGCGGCATGAACATGCTGACTCGTCGGCCAAACTTGAGACAGCGGTAAGGCAAGACAGACAACTCAATTTGCTCAAGCCATATTTACAGCTGCTTGCAGGTTACTTGCAAACTTTTGATTTGGTGTGGTTTGACAAATAAGACTACACGTTGTTTGATTGGGGGAAATTTCAAACTGCCTTATCGATCAATCAACTCAATCTGCGCATTACGAATTTCGTTGCCCAAAAATCTTGATTTGTTGTCGTTTTCTTCGATTGATTCATGTCTGGGTATTCATTAAATTCGAGCTGGCCAAAGACACTTCCGTCAAAACCGTGCAGGATATTGCACGTGCTGTCCCGGAATTGTGAAACAAGCTGGTTACTCGGGAGTAGTGCGAGGCTTTGTGGGAGAGTATTCCGAACCGCATCGCTGCAGTCATTGCGAAGAAGAAGGCGCGAATCAAGTACTAATCGCTTGATTGATTGTGTCTTTTTGGTTTGAATTTGTCAAGGTAGTCTGTCACCCGTTTTCACTTTCCACTGTGCCAAATTTCTTTTGCTTTAAGAAATTAAAACTTTGTAACATGTGTAGTCTTGCGGCTCACAATACGTCAAAGCAGAAGTTTGCAAGTAGCTGTATCACAGTTGGTCGCCGCAGAGATTTGTAAAGTTATTCGTATCTTTGTTTCAGACCACCTCTTTGATGTCCCTGCGAACAGGCCGAGATGGCTTTGAGAAGCAGCTGGAAGACGCCCAATCGAAGACCATCAAGTACGAGCAAGAGCGCAACGAGGCCAAGTCACGTGCAGCCAAAGAGAAGTCTTCCTATGAGCTTCGGATCTCAGAGCTGCAGGACAAGTTGTCACAGGTATTGCTCCCCAAAGTGCTTGATCGTTGGACGTTTTAACTCACCGTGACTGGTTGTGTAGTACGAAGGTCAACACGCAAAGCTGTCGGCATATGCGCTGAAAACGCGGAACCTTTCGCCATCTTCCACCGCCACCACGCGGAGTCGCACCAACGGCGAGCTCGATGAAAGCAATGCCAAAGAGAAGTTGGAAGTGGTTGAGAAAGCACTCAAACGGTCGGAGAAGGAGGTCATCGAGAGCAGAGCACAGGTGTCGGCTATTCAGCTGGACAAGCAACGTGAGAGCGACCTCTTGAGAGCCAAAATAAGAGAAGTAAGGAATGTACTCTCAAGTATCCGCTTCCTTTTGGATTTTAATTTAGTCCTGATTAAATACACCTGAGACAGTCATTAACATGGTTTTCGTTGTGCACAGCTCCAAGACAAGCTGGGACCAATCAACGATGCACACAACTCTCTCAAGCTTGCCTACGACTCAATGCGCACCGAATATGAGGTTGTGCGAATCGACCGTGACGACCTGGCGGAACGGTTCTCCGAAACCGAGAGCAGTCAGATTAAAGAGCGCGGCAAGATTGACCAAATTCTTGCAGAGGTGAAGTACACGCTCGATGTAAGACTTTCCGGGTGAAACTTTAAAAAAAACATATCCGATTGGACTTTTCAGATCCAACGCCTGAAAGAGGTAGCACCGCTCTTCACGTCGGATGAAGACATTCGCGCCCAGTCGCCGAAGCGCACTCCACGTGTCAGGCAACGTGACGCCTTCTTCGACGACAAGTCCGCGACACTCGACGTGCCCGATCATAAGAAGAACAAGGGCAAGAAGAGTGCTGACCTCCAGAAGGCCATTGACAACGTGAGAGCGATTTTTAATTAATACACTTTCGACAAAGAATTTGCACCATTAACCACTTGGACCACTTGGGTTGAAATAGATCACGAAAGTGAGCGAGGACATTAAAGCTGAACGAAAAACGAGACGGCCGATCCTTCCTTATGGCCAGTCCGGCAAACGGTAAGACACAACATAAGCCTGCCGTGAGTCTGTAATCATACACGAGTTCAATCTTCACCAGGTCGCACTCCGCGTCGATCGCTGAAGCCGGCTGCGGTCCGAATCCCCCGATGCGACGGTACGGTAGTCTACCCTTGTAGCAGCTTGAAACTACCGGCACGGCAAAGCATGCCTTTCAGCATGGCTTTTGCTGGTTGAGTGGGCCGCCCAAGGACTGCAACTAACGGAATGCTCTCTTCTCTCGCTCTCCAGGTACCCCAGTGTGGATGCCGACGAGTCGTCTGACAACACCAACACCGTCACCCTGCCCGCACCCACACCGCTGCGTGCCATCCAAAAGCCCGTTGCCTTTCCCTCGACACGCAATCCACGTTTCCCCTCCATTCCGCCGAGTTTCCTCGTGACTCCGCCGTCGACGGTGCGCGACAACCTCCGCAGTCGGTCATACGAGAAGCAGTCGGTGCACGGCTCCGCCGGCGCCATCTCCGAGGAGTGCTTCCGCGACCCCGGCGGCAGCTGGGATTCCATCGACAGCGACATCAGCATTGAGTCGTGGAACTACCCCAGCCTGCAGGCCGCCGCCCATCGCGGCGGACCGAGTGAGCGGTTCGTCTCCATGCCCAACCTCCCGGAGAAGGTGGACTCGGCCACCTCGACGGACGACAAACCGCGGCGGGGCATGTTCGACGCCGCCAAGGCTAAGAAGAAGATCATGGCGCGGTTGCGACCGTTGTCGCAGCACTCCTCCAAGGAGTCTTTGCAGGAAAGTGTGGAGGTCACCTCAACGGAGGGTGGCTCCAGTGGGTTCTTCGACCGGCTGACTCATCCAAACACGGCTATGACACAAACCTCTCGCACGCCTTCACCGTCACCACAACCGTCCACGAAGCTGTCGATGGACACAAAGTCGTCGGTGCCGCCCAGTCCGGTGGCGACGGTCGCTGTGATAGATCCCGTTGTGCCTGCTGTGGTGCCAAAGGGTTCGCCCGGTTCGCCATATAAGACCGCGGTGCCGAAGCCTGGACCGGATAAGGGCTCGAAAGTGAGTCAGGCTAGCGGAACGTTAGAGAAGGCTGCGGCTTCCCAGCCCAGCGTAAACGCCGCGTCGGGATCAGCGAAGCCAGCAGGTGCTGAGAAGGATACCCGGCTGAAGGATGACAAAATCAGCTCAGCAAGCGGCAGAAAACCCTTGGACATTAAGACTTGGAGAAAGCCCATATCGGATTTGGCCAAGAAATTTGAGACCAAGAAATGAACGGGGTATCTTTGCTGCTGCTTCAATTCATTTCTGTTGCAATAATCTAGCGCCTTGCCAATTTTTTTACAAAAAGGAGCGTATCACTTCTGGTGTGACAGTTTCATTCGGCTGAGAATCCTGGTGCGTTAGCTGCCCAAATAAATTTCAAAATTTATAACTGACCCGATAACCGTACCACAAGCGGGCCAGTTTTTCAGCGGACGGAAGTTGTCTAAGTAGAAAACGTATCGCTGCTCCGGCGAACCATGCACTTGCGACGGATTGTATGAATCTGTACAGTATATGGTGTCTGTGTGGTTAAATGGTGTCTACATGGTTGTATGGTGTCTGTGTGGTTAAATGGTGTCTATGTGGTTATATGGTGTCTACATGGTTATATGGTGTCTACATGGTTGTATGGTGTCTATGTGGTTATATGGTGTCTACATGGTTATATGGTGTCTACATGGTTGTATGGTGTCTGTGTGGTTAAATGGTGTCTACATGGTTGTATGGTGTCTAGTGTAGATTTGGTATAGTTCACGTAACAATCACGGAATCTCATGAGTATAAGATGAAATCTCTGTTTCGGCTCACCCTCCATTTGGTCGATAAATCGGTTCACTCATGGGCTTTTCTTTGATGGCAGGTACTTGATTTTTTGCTTTTTAAAAGTGCTATAGTATACTAGGATATAGTTAGAAAATCAAACAATCAACACCTGCCATCAAAGAGAAATGCATGAGTGAGCCGATTTATCGACCAAATGGAGGGTGAGCCGAAAAACAGATTTCACCTCATACTGTAGTCGCTTCACTGCCGGGATGATATTCCTGCCACACCCAAATCAATAGTATTATACTCGTACCTTACGAATCTGCTGACTTTATGGTACCGTGATCGTAGTGCATATGAACTTTTGATCGATTGGAAACCCTCATGCACTTGAGGATGTTACTGCTGGTCCCATTACACTGAGCATCTTTTATTATTACAGTACATTGCACGTCCAGCGAACCTACATGTAGGCACACGGTCATGCCAGGTAGAGCGCCCAACTCATCACTTTGTGACTTTGTGGTCAGCCTACATTTACCGACCTTGTATCTTGGCAATACTCATCTTTTCAGGACGGTCTTACTCTCTTTACTGTGCTCCAACGTTTCGTTCTCGGATTTTGTGGCTCAACTTGCGCCACTTGAAAAAAGATCGCATGAAAGGAGCCAATTGGCGTCAACTTCTGTCCAGCTCAAGAACAGACTACAGACTACAGACGAGAACAGAATCATATCTTTCCAACAAATCCGCGGCTGGTCGGCGGAACTTCTGAAAAACTCCCGCGACCTATTCCTCCGCCCATCTATCGGCTCGTACTCTACATGATTACCCTGATCATGGGCTCTCTCCACAACACAATCAGCATGTCCAACTACTCCCCCAAGGAGCCGGATATCGCGTTACGATTGGTAGTCATATCAAGGGGACCTCCATCTGATATTGATCGCCTTCGTGATTCCAGTTACTTTACACGACTTCCACCCCGTGAACACAGCTACCTACTGGGTGCTCCATCGCAGTAACATAAGTGGCCACGTCCAGTAGAACGGCCAGGCCTCAGAATGGGACCAGCCGTGCACCCCGAGCGTCAGATCAAATCACCTCAACGTGTAGTCTCTACCGTCGCAAGGGGTGCCGGAAGAGTCTCTACCGTCGCAAGGCGTGCCGGAAGATTCTCTACCGTCGCAAGGGGTGCCGGAAGAGTCTCTACCGTCGCAAGGGGTGCCGGAAGAGTCTCTACCATCGCAAGGGGTGCCGGAAGAGTCTCTACCGTTGTCTCCACCGCCATGATGTCTTCATCGGACCAACCGCATGGGTCACCGCCACCGCCGTTCTCCGGCCGTTCTACACGGTGTAACTCACTACATGGTATTTACAGCCTTCCACCGGCATCTTTACCCGTTTTATCCCATGGTGACCGAGTGTGACCAAGTTTCTGTGACCAAATAAATGTGTAATACAGTATGAAAGACTGATTTTTTTTTTAATTCCTCCTCTTTTATTCGTGACTTTGTTTCACCGTCTTAGTACATCTCGTACTAGCCATAAGTAGTGCAACGCACTGCGTATGGTTGGTGGCTTTTTTTCAAGAGCTTTTCTGTCGGTCGATTCCTGGACTGCCCGAGTCAGTTAGTCAGAAGACAGCACGCAAGTATTGAGCGCACGTGTGCTGCTCCAGTGTGTCTGTCTTCTGAGCGCACGTATGCTACTCCAGTGTGTCTGTCTTTCTTTTTCACGCGGTCCTTGAAAGCGGGATCGATGCCACGTTTGATGGGGCCTCCCACCCCACCCTGAATCAATAAATTCCACAACCACAGTGCGTGAATCCCCCTCAGGGGTGCTCGGGACGGGTATTATCCGTTACAATACAAAGTTGATTTGAAACTGCCAATCCCAGTCGAACGGAGTGCCCCCATGGTAGGCCGGATCGCGTGGTCTAACCGTCTGAGGTGACTCACACACATACACACACACTCACACACACTCACACTCACTCACTAACTCACTAACTCACTCACACACACACGCACACACACACTCTCACTCGCTCACACACTCACACACACGCTCGCTCACACACTCACACACACGCTCACTCGCACACTCACACACACGCTCACTCGCACACACACAAGCTCACTCACACAAACACACGCAGAGCTCATGCTGCTGAGGTTTCTTCCGCCGGCTGAAGAAATTGCTCGCGCGTGCGAAGATCCTGTACACACGCATTCACCGGTCTCGTCATTCTTCCGGAGCAGCCGGCGGTTGAAATCTAGCAACGTTGATACGATGAGCTTTAATTACATGCCTCACTGAATTTGTCCATTGCACGTTCGTTAAACGCCCTTTCTTCGTGGACATTTTACAACAAAACTGACACTTTATACCTACAATCTCACCAGGTCGGAAAAGGATGATGGTGCCGCCATTTAACACCCACAGCCGACCGCTCGTACGACAGAGCTCCTTCGCGGACACAGTCTCGGTCTACGCGATCCCTCCGTCCGCTCGACCACACGGACGGGATTCCTTCCACGAGCCGCCGGAAGCAGCTCGGAGCCATAGCCACCGTCCGAAGGTCCGTCGACAGCCGTCACGGGAGACCCTGCTGGACCACCAATTTGACTGCCCCAACGGGTACCATCCACCGCCGATGATCCACCATCAGCAGCATCGGAATACCCTGTCGCCGCGGCAATCTTCCCAGGAAGGTTCACCGGAAGCGGCGTTGATTGTGGACCTTCCGCCGTTGGAGCATCCGTCAGTCAGTCACATTCGCCAGTCACGGAATTCGCCGGCCAGGCAAGCCTCACAAGAGCGACTCGACTTGGGGCCGTTGTTCCTGCCGCCGCCGCCGGCCTACAGCGTCCCGCCTCCGCCTCCGCCGCCGCCGCGTCCGCAGAGTCCACCGCCCAGTTTCTCCACCGTCTGCTCGAGGCGAAACAGCGCGGAGAGTATCTGGAGCCTCCCACCGCCCTACAGCGCAACATGAAAATGTGAGGTGCCGACACGCCACGCGACACGCGACACACGAGAGGTGTGCTCGGTAATTACCTGTGCACGGGAAGCCGGATGTAAGTTGTATACACATTTTCAGCCTGATCTTGCAATGCCTCTGCATTGCATACAATGTCCCTTACTCTTCCACCTCAACACCGCTATTACGAGCTTCATTTCTCGCCACACCGATTGTATTTTTTCGCGTCGGTGATTTTTCATTTTCCCGTTTATCTTTCCCTCTCTGTCTCTCTGTCTCTCTTTCTCTCTCTGTCTCTCTGTCTCTCTGTCTCTCTCTCTCGTTACAGACCAGAAATAGTACTCGTATAACCAACAAAATTTATTGCCTTTTCCGGTGGTGTTTTTGGTATCATGACTTCATGTAAGCTAGGGTGACCCTGTGAATAGCGTTGGGGTGATGAGGTCATGCAACCCTCCCTGTTCGACGACCTCATGAGCACCGCGACTGCAAGAGCGCCCAAGTCCGGGTCTCGTCCTGTCATCATCATCTGCCGATCCCGAGAGCTCGATCGCCCCCCCCCTCGGTATCATGATTGCGCGGATCAAGTGTCGATCAGATCTGGCCCTATGCTCTCTCCTAGGGTGGGATCGATAATAACGCTCCGACAGCACGAGCTGCGTTTCAACTATTCTCAAGCCGGTACACGACACACGCATGGTTCTCTGTTGTCGCACAACACACACAAGAGTATTGTCAGTCGCGTTAGGGTCGGTTGCATTGCATTAAGACAGCTTGCATTGCATTAAGACAACTTGCTTTGCATTAAGACAACTCGCATTGTATTAAGACAAATTGCATTGCATTAAGACAGCTTGCTTTGCATTAAGACAACTTGCTTGCATTAAGACAACTTGCTTGCATTAAGACAACTTGCTTTGCCGAAAGAGGAGAGCGATCGAGTTTTCAAGAAGAAAACGGCGAGCCAAGCCGACGGTTGGAAGTTCGCAGTAAGATCTCATTGAGCGGACAATTGATCAAGTGCTCTCATCCCGGCTGGGGTCACCGAGGCTTCATTGTCAAAACCTCTTGGCATTCCCGCCCATTTGCTTTCCAACTGCTACAAATATTTTGCTCGCACTGCCGCAAACAGCCTTCCCTAGCGAAAGAGTATTACGTGACAACAGTCTTGCCTGAACCGAATGTTCCATACCATGATACTTGCATGTTCTGATCTCATTTTCACTTTTGTGTACATGTACAGCTGCATTTGCAACAGCTTCCGGTGATAAGTCGGACCACCTCTTTTGATGCAAACATAGACCACCTCTTTTGGTGCAAACATTGACCACCCTATTGTACAGTATTAGTGAATTCCCAACAGACCACGAACCGCGAAATTGATTGCTTGTTTTTGCCAACGGCTCAATTGAATATTGTTTACAAGGGTGGTCTATGTTTACACCAAAAGAGGATGTCCGACTTATCGCCGGAAGCTGCTGCAAACGCAGCTGTATGATTATCTATGCCCGCCATTATTGTAACGGTAAATGTACTAGATTCACGGTCGAGGCCAATCGGCCGACGATCTTCCCAGATCAAACGCTAATAAGATGTTACTAGTATGAGGAGAAGTCTGTATTTCGGCTCACCCTCCACTTGGTTCGGTTAATCGGCTCACTCATGGGTTTCTCTTTGACGGCGCCTGCTTGATTGGTTGATTTTCGAAAGTGCTATAGTATACTAGGATATAGTACAGAAAATCAAACAATGAAGCACCTGCCATGAAAGAGAAACCCATGAGTGAGCCGATTTATCGACCTAAGTGGAGGGTGAGCCGAAATACAGACTTTGCCTCATACAGGAAAGCGTACTACACATACATGTTACGAATGTGGCGCCATCCCGTGTCGTATATTTGGTTCATATATGATTACCCGGCAGGGGGCGCTACATGGACCCAGATCCAGATGATCTCTTGTCCGAGCACGATATACTTGTATCTGTAGAGATTACTCATTTATTTCCATATTCACGTCTTGAAGACGTATAGGCTGACAAATGCGTATTCTTTGGCGAGAATTGACCAGGTGGCAAATCTGTCATGGGAGACGCAATAGAAAAAACTCCAAACCAAGCTGCGAATCACGACCGAATGAAATACAGCTGCTTGCAGGTTACTTGCAAACTTTTGATTTGGTGTGGTTTGACAAATAAGACTACACGTTGTTTGATTGGGGGAAATTTCAAACTGCCTTATCGATCAATCAACTCAATCTGCGCATTACGAATTTCGTTGCCCAAAAATCTTGATTTGTTGTCGTTTTCTTCGATTGATTCATGTCTGGGGATTCATCAAATTCGAGCTGGCCAAAGACACTTCCGTCGAAACCGTGCAGGATATTGCACGTGCTGCCCCGGAATTGTGAAACAAGCTGGTTACTCGGGAGCAGTGCGAGGCTTTGTGGGAGAGTATTCCGAACCGCATCGCTGCAGTCATTGCGAAGAAGAAGGCGCGAATCAAGTACTAATCGCTTGATTGATTGTGTCTTTTTGGTTTGAATTTGTCAAGGTAGTCTGTCACCCGTTTTCAGTTTCCACTGTGCCAAATTACTTTTGCTTTAAGAAATTAAAACTTTGTAACATGTGTAGTCTTGCGGCTCACAATACGTCAAAGCAAAAGTTTGCAAGTAACCTGCAAGTAGCTGTATTATTCAAGTGGTCCGATTCTTTCTTGCATTTTTAAACGATTTCCACTGAACTAATCTGCAAAAGACAATGCGCCAGCCCTGAAGCACGCTCAATGCGCGCATCTACCACGCACAATGCGCGTATGTACCGCGCACAATGCGCGTATGCACCGTAAAGTAGCGTCTTTTTGTTGGATGGACCATCTGGAGCTGCAGTTCCGCGGGGAGCAAATATTCCGCTCGTCCCAACACAACAAAGGGAAAAGTGTCATCCGAGATCCATTTCCTGTTCTAAGAATGCTCACGCACATATCCCATGAATAGATGGGCTATTTGGTCTGCTCCAATCATTTCACACCAATCGGCACGATTTTGAAGGATGTCCAGCATATTTGCCGGCTATTCTAGCGCCACCTGAATAGACAGATCAAGGCTCGAGAGACATTTGGGGATTTAATTTCTGAGGCTTTCACGCTTCACTTGTTGCAAGAGCGCTCTAATTCTACCAACAAGCAAATATTGATACAAATCAATTAGCAAAAGAGGCCTCGGCCATTAAATGAAAGAAATCCGTTTTAAAAATAGGGAATTAAGATCAAATTTTCTCCAGCAATTTTTAGACGAACCCTTTCGATGTTTTTAAAAAAATTTATTGACCGTGAAAAAATTTTGACATAAAGCGGATTGGAATATCTGCATGGCGAAGCACAAGGGGGGAAAAGTTCGCCCTATTCCAAATGGTTTCCACAAAACTTTCCCCTCGTCAAAATTGTCGGACACCAGGCAAACGCTTTGGGTTGAATCGCTGCTTGGGTTGAATCAGTCGGGTGGCGGAGGGCGCCACGAGTGGAAATTGTAAACAACACTCATTCAGCAATGCACACACCGCCTGCGGCGCCCTCCGCCACCCGACTGATTCAACCCATGTAGTGATTCAACCCAAAGCGTTTGCTTGGTATAGTTTCCACAAAACGGCTTCATTCTATTTGGCAAATTTATTTGTGGAAAGTTTTCGTACGGTGAAAATAGCTTTCCACAAATCTTTCACGCATCTTCCTCAAATCTTGCGCAGAGAAATTTTCCTCGACAAAGGTGCTGTACTGTCGCGATTCTAACGGCCGTTTTTTGGCCCTACCAGTAAATTACGACCCCCGGGTCCGGGCCGGGCTGGAATTGAACCCGTGACGTCACAGAGTCTTGCACGGGGGAAGGCGGGGCTAAGCTGGCCGTTAGAATCGCGACAGTACAGTACTGTAATTCCGCGATAGATAGCGACGGCGCTATCTTGGGTGGCAGAGTTGGAAACATCAGGGTGGTCTGAGTTTGAGCCGCTCTTAACTAGAACTTGCCACTGCTTTCTCCTCAATCTTTGATTTAATGCCCGGTCCAGCGGAAAAATTAGATTGAGCAAACTGCTTTAAATTCCGCCAAAATAAACAAGTTCAATCAATCGATCAATCGAGTCAGGACTGCATGATCAGCTGTGGTCAAGAGTGCGTGCGCGCGGTGACGTAATTCGGCTCGAACTTGGACCACCCTTTTTGGCTTAAAGTCTGCCACCCAAAATTGTGGCCATGTGTGTGTGTAGTAACCGGAGGACGGTAACCGGAGACTGTCAGAGAAGGTATTGAGACGGTCGTCCGAATACAAAAAAAGCGATTGAGTGAGCAATAAAACGGCATGAAAGCGATACACACAAGACAAGACACCAAAGAGAGACCCACAAAAGAGCCCCCTCCCCCCCCCCATCGAGAGAAGCGCGAGCTGCAAAGGACAAAACAAGCGGGCTTTATTATTTCGC
>LRSR01006128.1:0-13926 GCA_001579985.1 Hypsibius dujardini | reverse complement strand
AAATTACGTTATGTTGTTTAAGGGCAACCCGGCGCTTTGAAATCACCCATAAATCTCGCCGGGTCGCCAGCCACGGTGGCCATGGATGATTCTTATCGTGTCTCGGTCTAATTTTTTATACCTCCTTCTTGGGTTGGCAAACTTTTATCTTTTTCAGTTTTTCAAAAAAAATTCTTTAACATCGGACGTAGTCGTTCCTCTCGGGCACTCTTTTGATAACTTTAGCGAATATCTTCTGATTAACCTCGTTTTGCACTTTTCTGATAGGTATTTAAAGTTGCAACCTTCAAAATTCAACGTTTTCAGTTGACTGGTCTAGTTACAGAGAAAAGTATGAGAAGCTCAGCGACCCAAGTTCATCCCATGCCAAAATAAGTTTTTTACGGTTCTTCCTCTTTTTCTCTGTAATGCATCTTGCTAACTTAAAGCGCTAAATTTTGAAGGTTGCAGTTTTAAATGCCTACCGGAAAAGTGCAAAACGAAGTTAATCAGAAGATAATCGCCATTCAAATTTATCAAGAGTGCCCGAGAGGGACGGCTACGTCCGATGACGTCAAAGGATTTTTTTGAAAAATTGAAAAGGACAAAAAGTTTGCCAACTCAAGAAGGAGTCATAAAAAAATAGATCGGAACACGAAAACAATAATTCATGGTCACTGCGGCTGGCGACCCGGCGAGATTTTGGGACGATTTCAAAGCGCCGGATTGCCCTCAAATTAAATAGGTATTCAAGCAATGAGGACTGTGGTTCTACCGCATAATTTTACACTGGCATTAAACAATTATTTTTTCACTCGGAATAATCTGTAACTTGTTTCAGACACGATTTTTGGGCAGGATTCCAAAGTACAGTGCGTGGTCCAGTTTTCTGTCTCTCTCACACCATTGTCAGTACGTCAACCGAGGAACTTCGATAAGATAAAGTGGCACGCTTGTAGATTATGAAAAATCACGGTCGACAACCACCCAGGCATGAGGGGAGCCAGACAAGGACGACGATAAAAGTGCCGCACCCGGCGACAGCCGACGGTCCTCGAACGCTTCCCCACGACCAACACCACCGCCACGACAGCCCAACTGCCTGAATCACAGAGTGTGTAATAAAATCAAAAAATCCAGGGAAGAAAAGAAAAATCTACATATATTCCGTCGTCCGAGGTGAAAGAGCATTGTGGTGTGCATTGATTTCACTTGAGGAGGGCAAAATGAGCAACAAGTGGCCATTCCAGACATCCTTAACCGGTCCGCAGCCTTCCCCACAGACAGAGTGATCGATCCCAAGCTTGAGCTGATGTCTTTCCGAGGCACGCACACACAGCCGAAACGGTGCGGCTAGAGGTCGTTTTTTTCCGGCAATCGGCGGTGCGCCAAGTAGAGGAAGGCGATGCTGGTGAAGGCGCTGACGAGGAAGATCACGTCAAACCAGCGGTGGTAGAAGCCGAATTGCAACTCTCCTAATACTTCTGATATTACAGCCCTGTATAGAAAAAAGGAATGCTATTTTAGTTCACAGCTTTGGCTGGATTGTTACGAAGTCGGTTCAGGGCATAACGTACCGGTACGCGGGGGGCACACTGAGTCTCATAAGCAAAATCGTCGAAATGAAATACATTCCCTGAAAAATGGGGACCATACATGGAATGAAATTTAAAAGACTAAGCTCATTAGCAACCTCTTCGTGGGAGGAGAGTCCTTTGGATATCTGTCAGTCGTTTATGTATGTCTCAATTTGCTTTCAATCTGTCTGTCTGTCTGTCTGTCTGTCTATCTGTCTGCCTCTCCGCTTGCCAGTCTGTCTATCTGTCGGCCTCGCTGCCTATCTGGTTGCGATGTTTCGTTCGTCTAAACTCACCATAATTTCGGCAAAGGACAAGACCAAAATATCCGACGATCTACTACTAGACATCACGTACGAAAACTGAAAGAACTGTCGAAAGAAAGTATACTAACTTAGTCAGGCCGACCATACATACAACGAATCGAAGGACAGGCAAACGGGACTCTAACCTTGATGAGCGTTAGGAGCAGTCCCCTTATAGATGTGAAAGCGAGGATTCCAACCAGGACGAAAGATACATATTGTGACCACAACTGGACCTGAAATATACCGACGGGAACTAAACCCAATTGGAAAGATTCTTCCATTGACATCAACACCTACGTCTGCATTGAATCCCACGTGATCGATAGCGAGTTGAAAGCCACGCGAGACGGGATCCAAGTGGGTGACTCGATTAAGAATGATATTGACCATTGTCTGTAGAATCGAATTTTTCGTTTGAATATGAGTAATCACAAATCGTAAATAATGACTACGCGTTACATACAGCTGGCTGAGAAAACTTGCTACGGTTCGCTTAATTGTTGATTGATATGGTTTAGTACGCGCAAAGCTTGATTGATTTTGTGCCACAAGACACGTAACGTTACCAGATTGGCGAAAAAACGGTCGATTGATTGGTTGATTGACTAACTTAACCATTCAGGCGAATGGTTGATTGATTGATCAAACCGAAACACTGCATTTGACTGGCCAAACCATCAATCAATGCCTTTCCATTTTGCACATACTACACTAAATCAATGAACGCCTGGCGAACAGTAGCAAGTTTCTCCGCCAGCTGTACCATGACAATTTTCCAGATGCAATACACCGTGAACACAAGACCCAGCCAGTGAAAGTAGATTCCTTTCCAGGTTTTCGAGTACTCATGACGGGCCCTCATCTTATGGAACTCATCAATCTCCAGAAAGAGGTGTGTGCAAGTGACCTGCATCGTGGAAATTTCCGCTTCCAGATGACTCGCGTCTGCGAAAGAACCAGATGCATGAGCACGTAAGAAGTGACATCACATAGCGAACGAACCAACAGAAACTTGTTATACGCAGGCAAACAATCAAACGGACAGAGAAACCAACAGAAAAACAGACAGAAAGACAGGGCGGAGAGACAGGTGAGGTAAAGGCAGATAATCACAGGTGGACCTACCGACAGACAAGACAGACAGACAGGCAGCCAGTCAGACAGACAAACAGACAGGCAGACAGGCAGGCAGACAGGCAGGGAGACAGGCAGACAGACCGGCAGACAGACAGACAGGCAGACAGACAGAGAGACAGAGAGACAGACAGGCAGACAGACCGGCAGACCGGCAGACAGGCAGACAGACAGACAGACAGACAGGCAGCCAGTCAGACAAGCATGCACACAAATGAGCAAATCCGCAGCCAAAAACTCCAGTGATGCAGTAAAGGATGCCATACTTTCAACTGGTCGGGAACGGATGTGCCGTATAGGATTCCACCACGCGGCAGAGTCCGATTCATCCTGTCCAGGTCGCATCGTCATCAGCAACCATCTAAAAAGAACAGCTCCTTATCCGAATCCAGAACTGCCTTGTACATGTTTACATACCGCTTCTTCTTTGCAGCCATTATTTCCAACCCTTGTTCCAGCCGCCGTTCCAGCAACCGAATATGGGACTCTCCAACTGTTCTAAAAAACAGGCAAAATGAGGATAAACCACGAGATCAAGGCAAAGTCAAACACTCAATTAATCGATCAAACATTCGGCGCATCGGCAAAACTATTAATCAGTCGTAAATAGATAACAAGGCGATAGGCAGTTTCTCAATGTAAATAATTATCAATAATTTCAGGCGCGAATTTCATCTCATCTTGGAATTGAGAACCCTCCTTCACGAGGGCAGAAGCAGCAAATATACTTTGCAAAGCACGATAAGTAGGTGTACGGTGTGTTAACGGCACCGAAGCCCGATAAGATGGCCATCACCGTCACTCCGATCACTCCCACCCGGCCCACAGCATGGTCCATTGTGGAAAAACCACCTGCAGAAAAGGAAAACCACAGATTTTATTACTGACCCCGGCAGAGGTAGGCAAGTATGTATAAGCAGCTCAGTCAGTCAGCACAAACATCGCCACAGACAACACACACATTTATCATAGACTCACATATACATGGACTGTTTCCAGACGGATTCAGTCGCAGACAGGTGCTCTAACAGACACTGAAATCACGACAAAAATGTACACAGACAAGCTCCAAAGAAACCCACACACCATTTCACATACAGGCACAGACGCCACCACGGGCAGGCAACAAGATGAAGACAGACAAACAAGACTAGAATTCCAGATCGATTCAAATCTTACCGCAGACGCAGTGAGGACTTCTAATCATCACACAAAATACCACAAACAAAAACGCGAGCACAGAAAGACACCATACTATAGGTAGGCAGACGGACAGATTCAGACATCGACCCAGTTGAGACTCACGAAGACATGGCAGGCACAGATTGATGCATACATCGACCGACATAGCCACACATTCGTGAAAATTCTTATTCCTGCATACAGACAGACAAACAGACGGACAGACAGACAAACAGAGAGACAGACATAGAGACAGACAGACAGACGAATACACGCCAGAGATGCTTACCATTCTTGGTGGTGAGTATTGGAAATGGGTCGCCAATCTTCCAGAATCCGTATAAAAACAGGCACCAAGCCAAAACGTTGACCAGCTTCGACTGCAACCTTCTGCACACCGGGAATGCGCCTGAATCAGGAGAGGAGCAAAGAATAAACACCGAAACTTTTAAACCGGAATTCAACGCCGAGGGCAGACCAAATGGCATTCCGCTTGATTGATTGATTTAACCAACACAATGTTGATTGATTACTGATTGAATTAGACGAAGTACTCAATGAAACGTCATGCATTGATTGATGGATTGAACGTAAAGAAAAAATATCTATTTGGCAAAATTGGCATACTTGCTGCGGCGAGGTTGACCACCGAGCGGGCAATGTAAAATGGTATAATCGCCACAAGAATAACCACCAGGAGAAATATGCCTACTTTCCAGTGCACCATTCGGGATCTATGGAATATAAAAAACAGAGAGGAAATGAGTCTAAGTGGCCAATCAAGCAATCAAGCAAAAGTCACAAGCCGCTACTTACTCGACGTCTAAAAATCCCAAAATTTCGAAGATAAACAACTCGAACAACGTCACGGAAAGCGTGAATGTCAAGCAAAAGAGCACTTGTACGGGATGGTTTCGTATCTAGAAAAAAAAGCCTACTGGTTTGGGATGCAATTGCAGTGGAAAAAACATCTACCGCGTGGCCGTAAAACTTGCCGGTTCAATATAAATCCGGACTGATGGAAGGCACAGATGTGGCTTGAATGTGGGTCACCAAGCATTGCGGCCCATACCACAGCCAAGCTTACCTCATAATCTTTTGACAACCGCGTCATCAAAAAAATCCACCCAATTGCAAAAAAAATTCCCTAAGTAGATGGAAAAAATCAGAAGTTCTAAGAAATGAAAATTAACGAAAAAATAATTATCGGCTAAAATTTAAGAAACGCGCACATACTTGGCTGAAAAGGACCATTAAACTGTCTGTGACAAGTGTCATTATGGATGGATGCTAGGTCTCCTTCGAAGATATTTAATATGTGAGCGCCTATCGAACTTAAAAAACTTCCAGGTAATCCATTGTCAAAAAAAAGGAAATAATTTTCGAAACGTGGACGAGACCATTAAAACGAGATGAGAGAAAGCGGAAACATGTTTTGACTTTTACACATGAGTTCTGTTGGGGACGCTTTGTTCGATAAAAGTACGAATCCGATCTGCAATATAGGCATCTGTTCCAGCAGTTTAATCTTATTCTTATTCTATTCTTGTTTTTATTCTGGCGCTCACTCATTTTATTTTACCGCTCACGTGTTCTATTTTGGCGTTCACTCATTCTATTCTGGCGCCCCTTATTTTAAACTGGCGCTCACTCATTCTATTTTTTCGCTCACGTATTCTATTTTAATGTTCTCTTATTTTGTTCTACCGCTCGTCTAGTCTACTACTGCATTATGACGTTTACTAATTCAGTTATTCTGGCTGGCCTCTCGCTCTTTAGGGGTCATCCTCATATTATGTAATCAAAAATCTGTGAAATTTTGCTACTAGTCCACCCCTGTCATCAGATGTAATCAGTAAAACGACCACCCTCGTTTGGTGATCCCAACGTAATCAATCAACCGACCACCTTCTATATCCATTTTTTTTTCAAATGGACGCAGTATTCATATTCATGGGTGACCATATTCAGTGTTGGTCACGCAACCTTTGCCCTACGTAAACAATAGTAATCACCTCACGAAAGGACCCTCTTGTTTGTCATCAAGAGTAATCACAAGTCCAGATTACCCACTGACCCTCCCTTGATTACTTAATATGTAGATAACCCCTAAGGATATACATTTATTAATATGAATGGAGGATGGTGACGATGCCTGTTGCACTTTTGCAGGGCGGAACAAGCCGACTCTGGGCGTGTTATTCGCTGCTCTTCGGCCAAGGAAACGCCAAAGCGTCTGGACAAGATCTCGGTACACTTTTATAATCCTGATGGTGGAAGCGCAGTTTGACAGCTTCTTTGATGATAACAGGGGCTCCGGAAAGCTGTATGAGAAAGTTTAGCACGGCTCCCTTGATGTTCTGCTCTATCCTGAACACGTGCAACTACACCAATCGTGCTGATTACAGCTATTGGCTCTCCACCGAAGCAGACATGCCTATGAGTACGTTACCTGGAACTTGTACACATGCCATGGATAGATTTTTCATTCTATCTTTTCGGCTTCAGGTATGGAAAACATTTTGGGACAGGATATCCAAAAATACATCAGGTAAGACCATAGCAAAGAGTGTATACCCTAATGAATATGACTGGTGTGCATTTAATCAATCAATTGATAAGGATCGAATGCCAATAATACCAGTGTATGTATTTCATTCAGTACATCAATCAGCTGGTTTATTTAACTGTACAATCTTTTTGTTATTTGTGGAGTACTAAGTAGCCTGTTAATTTCTTTATTTTTAATTTACCCTGATTTGGCTGTAGTTGTTGTCGACAGCGGTTTCGAAAGTCTAAACCGCGACCGCGGGAAGCGAAACTGTAGCGGCACCGCAGCCCGCAGCCCGCAGCCGATTCAAATCCGCACCACCGTGACCGTCTGTATGTCGGTTTGCAGAGCTCTAGCAAACACATTCAACGGGTTTTAGTTGGGATGAGAAAGCATGGCAAGTCCGCCCCCAGTCCAGATATTCACGCCCCAGCCCACCAGTCACGCATTTCACTTGAGCATGGTGCCAAGTAGATGAAATTCAACAATTCTCACAATTGTCAGATGTAGCCAGTAATAACAAAGCCACTGGCCCAGACGGCTTAAATGCCGAGTTTTGGGAAAAATCATACCTTTACAATTAATCGTCAAGCCGGTCACGCACTTGATTGACCAGTGCATCACAAAGGGAGTTTTTCTAAACAATTTTAAATTTGCTGCGGTCAAGCTTATCCTAAAAACCGAAAATGCCACCCAACCGGAGGACTTTCGCCTGATCTCGCTAATTTGCAATTTGTCGAAGGTTTTTGAGCGCGTGATGAAAAAGCAGTTAGTGTCCTATCTCAATTGTCACAACCTGCTGTCTAAACACCAGTCGGGATTTCAAAATTTTTACTCATGGGAAAGTGATTTGCTGAAAATCACGGAGGAGTGGAAAAAACACGGACGAAAACTAATTAAAGCTGTTGTCTTTTTCGACTTAAAGAAGGCATTCGACAGCGTTTCGCAGTACTGTTGTTGCGACTGCTCAAAACTGTTGGGACGCGAGATCGGACTCTGGATCTGTTCAAATTGTACCTGACGGTTCGTCATCAAAAAGTCTGCACACAGGCAGGCCAATCCACCAATCGACTCATTCGATCTGGGGTTCCGCAATGGTCAGTTCTAGGGCCGTGCTTTTTTGTGTTTTAGTTAACAGTATTTCCATGCCTTGAATGGAGTCCCTGGATGTCGAGTAGAATGCTTCGCCGATGATACCGCAGTCTATGCTGTTGCCAAGACGAGAGAGGCAGTCGCGAAGCTGAATGCAGCCCTTTAAGTAGGCGCTATCTGGTTTGAAGACAACTCGCTGCCGCTGAACGAGAAGAAGTGCAAAGTAATGCTGATTGCATCGCAGGAAAGCCGCACCAAAACCAACGATGTCAATGGATTGAATGGAGTCATTCTAAACGGATGCCAGCTGGAGGAAGTGGATATCATCATCTACCTGGGCGTTGTTGTTGACCACCATCTCATCTGGTCCGCCCACATTGCTAAAGTGGAGGAGAAGACGACGACTGGAATAGGCATGATCAACCGAACCAAGAACAGCCTGTCGATGACACCACGCGTATCCCTCAACCACGCTTTTGTCGGTTCACATTACCGATACTGCTCCACCGTCTGGACCACCGCCACACAACAGAACCGAGAACGCATCCAGTGCGCCCAACGAATAGCCATCCGTGCCCTCGTCAACTATAAGAGGCACATCACTTACGAGCTCTTCGCAGAACTCAACATCATGACTGCCACTGACACGTGGTGCCAGTCAGAAGTGCGAGAATCGGTGCGTGGTGATCGAACAGTGGGAAGCAGCTGGAAAAACCGTTCAACATGACGTGACGCACGTTAGGAACGGTAACGGTCAGGAAGACATCCTGCAACAAATGTGTGAAGACAGTAGCAGAAATTTCTAGCAGCATCAGGCTTTGGAATGGAACAACAACAACAAATGAAGATCCGTGATCCTCAAACTACCGAAAATTGCACTAGTCAATACGAACAACGGTGCTAGTTGCAGCGAACAACCAGAAAGTGTCGAACAACTTCCCTAGAGCAGTGGAGTGTTTTTTAAAAACTTTGTTGGTTTATGAATGATTAACTTCAGGTCAGATTTTCGTTTTCTATTTTTCTAGAGTTTATGTGTATTCATAATGAGTTCATAATATATTTTAACGTTTCGTTGTTGCCGTAACGTAGTTGTTGTTTTGTTTACAGTCCTCGTATTTTTTAGTCCGAATAAAGAAGATGAAAAAGATAGTGTTGCTTTGCGTGGGGAGTTTCAATCCGATTACCTTCATGCACCTACGGATGTTTGGTAAGTTTGATATGGATTGATTTAGGCGACGCGTTTTAATCAACCGATCAATTTAACTTGTTGAAGCAAAAAATCGCTCCTTAACTGGATGGACTTGTCACTGTCACTAGTGTGCTTTAAATGTTAACACTCACACAAGCAGCGTGTTGTGTTGTGTTGTGTTAGCATTGGATTGATTGGTTGATTTGACTTTGATTTCATTCTGTCTCTTCTCTCCTTTCCCACCTTTTTGATGGTCGGGGAAGAGGGCTTGTCATTTTTTTGTTTCAAGTTTTATTGCGACTTTACAAACGAGTTTATGGAGCGGGTGATTGATTGCCATTAACGAGAATGGGTTTATCATTCACTGTCAGTGCTGGCGAAGGAGTATCTCTACGACAAACTGCAGTGGAACGTGTTAGAAGGACTAATCTCTCCTGTCCACGATGCTTACAAGAAAAAGGTATGGTGCGGTATGGCTTAGCGTCGCTTTTACTTTCTTAAGGCTTCTTAAGTTAAAGGCGAAGCGATCAGGTACCGTACGGCACGGCATGTGGTTTTGTTGAAGGATCTTTCCATTGATTGCTTGATATAAGCACTTAATCTCTGCGGTGAATTGATTGATTGATTGATGCATTATTTCGTAAGGGGATTGCTTGATCGTTACAGAATCTCGCTCCTTCCCATCACCGTACGAAGATGCTTGAACTGGCGATAAATGAGCACCAGATCCCTTGGATTAAGTGAGTAGCAGTTAGGAATTGGACTGTCATCGAGTATGTTGAGCTCTTGCTTTGTTTGGCTTGAGGCTTTCCACGTGGGAAGTGGAGCAAGAAGGATGGAGCAAGACTCTCGACACTATGGACCACCATCAAGTCGTCATCAACGGTAGCGCTCAACTTGACACAACCAAAGACGTCAATAGTGATGACCACGTGCAGGTGATGCTTCTCTGCGGGAGCGACCTTGTTGAGTCCTTTTTGGTTCCTGGTCTCTGGTCGGAAGTTCAAGTACGAAATGATGCCCTGTCCCTCCATACTGTATACCGCTCGGTGGTCGACCTGACACTTGGCGAGCATACATTCAGTCAAAAGAACCTTCAGAGACCTCTACGCAGAAAGATACATTGACGTGTGTGTGTGTGTGTGTGTGTGTGTTTCAGCTGGAAAGAATCTGCAGAGGCTTTGGGGTTGTGTGCGTGACTCGGGAAGGCGTCAACATACAAGACACAATTCGTGGCTCCCCTCTGCTTTCTAAATTCGCAGTAAGATAGGGATTTTGTTAAAAGGCCAAAAGCCTATGTACTTGAGAAAGTGTTCTCTTTCGTTTATTTGCAGGACGACATTGTCATCGTTCCAGAATGGTTTCCGAATCAGGTGTCATCAACGAGTATTCGGTAATAATACTTTCCGTTCTGCGAAAAAGACCAGTTACATTAATTTTTCGCTTCTTGCAGAGCTGCAGTGCGAAAAGGCTTATGCATTGGAATGCTCGTGCCCATGACGGTGGCCGCCTACATCAAACAACATCGACTCTATCATGGCGATACTCAAATGTGAGGACTCCATTTAATTCGCTTTTTATCATGCCGAACAGACGTTCTGCATGATAATTCTGTTAGGAACTTTTATCAGTTGTTCCCCTCGATTCTTCAGTATGGAACCCCTAGTATTTGTATTCAAAGCGACCAAGTCTGCTGATACTGCTGATCCCTTCGTGGAGGTGGGTCAAGGAGGTTGGGAAATGCGCAACTCACCTTACCGATGCATGTGGTTGTAGTAAAGTGCGTGTTAATAGGTCTTGCAACAACTCCATTTTCGCGTGGCCCTCATCCCGGTCCTGACCTTCCAGTTTCTCGGTCTGCCCGAATACCAAACTGCTCTTTATCAGCCGGAATGCTACAGGTATACATGAAGAATATTGTAAATCATGGATATTTACAGCAACTTCTTCACAGCGGTCTTATCCTCACCTCGCCTCGCACGGTAGAAGCTCTGGCTTTGGCCATCAAATCGAACGAAGATGGTAAACAAGATAGTACTGTACGAAGAGAAGTATACGAATTGAAACAGCCGGTTGGGAAACCGTTAGTAGATAAAGGCACTCTGTTTCATTTCATACGCTTCCCTTCGTACTACCGTAGTACTGGTAGTTGTACTACGGAGGTTGGATGGTGCTCCAATAACCGATGGTTTTGTTGCAGTATGGCAAAAGAAGTATTTGGCTGAATGGAATGCAAAGCCGGTATATGTTATCGGAGAAGGAACAGCAGCCTTAGCTAGTACGCTGCAGTTTGTTTTGGATTGGGACTGCGCCAAGGGTTTTTTTAGGCTTCAATTTCATGACAATACGCTTCGTTTTTCGTAGGAGAGATCGGTCTGACATCAGTTTGCGGGGATACAACTGGTTGTGAAGCTAATTTGTCGGAATTTATTAGAGGTCGGAAGGAGTTGCATGAAAAGAAGCTGCTACTTCCCTGTGGAGACTTGCGCCTGGAAACGCTGAGACTCTCACTCAGCGAGCAGCGTATGTTCCTCTGACGAAGCATATTAAACTCACCCCATGCTTATTTATGGATTAATTTTGATTACCTTTTTCTCAGAGATTCCTGTGGAGTTTGTGGAAGTATATGAGACATCCGCTCACCCGAAGCTGGTCGCGACAGTCCACGAGAAGCTTGCATTAGAGGTGAGGAATTGATATTGGAGCAAGGCTTTAAACGTTCAATTCCTCCTATGTCAATTTACAAATATCTATTCGAAACAGGGCTTCCCAGATGTGGTAGTATTCTTCAGTCCGTCAGGTGTGCAATTTATGGACGAAATTCTTCGGGCTGAGAGTGTCGCCTTCAAACAAGCTAAGGTACACTCAAAGTCGCACCTTTTGCTCGAATGTCTTGATATGTCAGGAACTAGCTATGTCAGGAACTAGCTGGATGAATTATTTGCAGTATGTTGCGATTGGACCTACTACAGCGGAAGCACTGAAGAGTGCCGGCTATCCGGTCAGTGCAGTCGCCAATAAGCCTACACCGGACGGCGTCGCACAGGCTGTCAAGACTCTTTAATTTTTCATACTCGGTAATTTTTCAACGTGTGATTCTATTTTTCATACCGGTTTAGTAGATTATAGACAGTGCGGAGAGTGGACAGACGATTTAAAGGATTTTGCAGTCATGGTATAACGTTTTTGTTTGTGGTACCCTTTTACCTTATTCTCATCACCGTTCAATAACAGTTAAATAAAGTGGATAGATAACGGATAATTACGCTCGACGATTTGCAGAATTGTCAAGGCCAGGATATGGATCATCCACATATTACGTAATCAAAAATAAGTTTTACCGTAAAATTTTACCACTAGTCCACCCCTGTCTGGCATCAAATGTAATCAGTAAAACGACCACCCTCGTTTGGTAATCACAACGTAATTAATGAACCGACCACCTTCCATGTCCATATTGTTTTTCAAATGGGCGCTCAAATTTTTTTTATTCAGTGTTGGTCACCTACCCTTTGCCCTACGTAATCAATAGTAATCACCTCACGCAAGGACCCTCTCGTTTGTCATCAAAAGTAATCGCAAGTCCAGGCTACCCACCGATACTCCCTTGATTACGTAATATGAGAATGATCCCTTGTGAGGACACTATGTGAAGACTGGCCGATGATGCAACTCAATTTCCAATTGAGTTTTCAAAGAGATAGAGTTGAGAATAATTGAGTGCAACTGGCTGGAATGGATGGCAAAAATGGTGTCTGGAAATGGACCAGATTTCTTGCAGTGGTATGTGTATTATTCGCACCCACCTGTAGAACAAAATACAAGGAAATTGTGCAGAGTAAGTTGACTTTAACGCAAAGAATCAGGTTGGACTTTTATTGTAAAGCAATTAATAATACTCACTCATGCTGCTCATTGTCAGCCAGAGCCCTAGAAAAATTAAACGTTCGGTAATCAGGGAAGAGAAAGTACAAAACAAGAGATAATTCCACAGGAAAGAATTATGCCAAAATTATAATGACAATTATTATCAGAGTCTCTAAAATGGATAATAATAAGAAATTGATTCGTCAACTCCCTCGTTTTAGGGTAATGGACCAATAGGTTTCGGCTCAATAAGTCCCTGGGAGGTTGATGAAAACAATTAAGCATCATAAGTACGCCTAGCGATATATACTTTTACTGAACAAGCGTAATGCTTTTACGCCGCTTGGCAGTTTTGTTTTATAAAATTCATTTCCCCACAAGTGTTCATGCAGCTACGGCAGACTCTAGCTGTACCGTGGGTTAATCGTACTAAACAATCGTTTAGCTGGCAAGTTGATAATCATTTACGCTAGTCAGCAATCGACAGCGCATTGTACCTACAGAATACCAGAGCATTTAACTGCATCGTGTTGCCACACGCGTCATTCATGTAAATTATTATTATATTAACATATATTTGAAAAATGTGCACATCTTTGCCGTGTAATTTATTGCCGACACGTGTATTCGCTGGGAGTGTAATATACTAATATTAATTAATTAATGCACGAGCATCGTAACGAGAGAGATACCTTGCCAGTCATGGGTTTGTCGGCGAAAGATTGGTTTCTTTTTTATTTTATTGCCGCGTTACAAACAGCTTCGTGTCTCAATTTGACACGCCGAACGCTTTTTGTCTTAATCGTCGGGACCGTTCTCTTTGCCGCTTTTTCCTATGACCGCTGCAGCAGGACACGGATCTCACGGTCAGCATCACGGAGTGAGTATATATCAGCGGAATCACATCCACTTCCTCCGGTGACTGTGGTCACGGCCTATTACAACATTCCCTCCAAATTCAGTCCGAAAACGTACCTGCAATGGATGGAGAATTTTTTGGCAATTATCCCCTGTCATCTGTACGTTTTTTACGGAAAACGCCACGTT
>LRSR01006125.1:0-16394 GCA_001579985.1 Hypsibius dujardini | reverse complement strand
GTATCCATCTGTTTGTCTGACCGGGTGTTTGTTTTCCTTTATCGTACAGCCCAGGACCCCATCCCAGACGGCCGTCTCCTCTTTCTCGCCCAGTCCAGCAAAATCGACTCCCGTGACATGACTGCGCCTGTTCGCACATGTGAACGTTGCCAGAAGACGTTCCACGTCACCCCGACCGGGCACTACGTCACGCCGGAGCAGTGCCATTACCACACCGGTAAACGTTCCAAACCGTGCTGCAAGGGCGAGCTCCACCCGCGTACCGGCTGTGTCACCGCGCCCGGCCATGTCAGCAAGACCTTCACCTCCATGCGGGATTTTGTCTCCACCAAATTTGCTGCACAAGGTAGAAAATCGATTCATTTTGCAACTCATCTGGTTCAGGCACATGAAAAATTCCGAGGCAAAAATACTTTCGAGAGTCCAGTTTCTTGATTTTTGCTGTGAGATTTTCGTATTCATTTCAGATAAAATTGCCATGCCACGCTCGCCCAATATTCTGGCTATGGATTGCGAGATGCTGTACACGCTGGGCGGCTACGAAGTGGGCCGGGTGACGCTGGTGGACCACCGGCTGCAGACCGTCTACGACTGTTTCGTTCTGCCGCAGAGTATGGTCATTGACTACAACACCCGCTTCAGCGGCCTGACAGAGGCGTGCTACCTTGGGCCAGAGTACCGGGGTGTGCCGGTCAAGTGTCTGGCGGATGTGCATCGGGACTTGATCGGGAGGGTCATCCATGAGGAGACCATTTTGGTCGGGCACTCATTAGAGAGTGATCTGATTTGTCTGAAGATGATTCATCATTGGGTGGTGGACACTTCGTGGGTGTTTCAAATGGTCGGGAAAGGGAGAAGCTCGTCCACGCCGAGTAAGCGCTTATGTTTTTGAAAATAAGACAAGCAGGCAGGTAGACGAAGAAGCAAATTAGCAGACAGATTGTCCAGTCTAGAGGTATCTCTGTGCGGGCAGAGAGACGAACATGGACAGACAGGCCGGCCGGCACACAGACATACAAACAGACAGACAGACAGACAGACAGACAGACAGACAGACAGACAGACAGACAGACAGACAGACAGACAATCGGGCAATCGGACAACCCGACAACCAGACAGATAAGTAGATGGAGCAAAATATATGCATTAAGGCGGGCAGACATGTGTCCCAGGTGTAAAGATATGGGCAGTTAGTCAAGCTGGCAGCAAACCGACAGACTTGCATTCGAAAAGACACATATTGGAACCAAGATATACACTTCAAGTTAAAGCAATTTTCATGAGATGTCTGAACCCGTCCCAGATGCATCTTCATCTATCATGTAGGTCTGCGTTCCTTGATGTTGGATCACTTGCAGAAGACCATCCAAGCCGGCACTGATGGTCACGACAGTTCGGAGGACGCTGCGGCTTGTATGGAGTTGATGCTGTGGAACATTGGTAGAGAGAATTTTGTTCGCGGCGGATGAACTGATCACATTCGTACATGCATATTCCGTTCCCTTACTGGAAAGGCAAGCCGGTCTCATGTTTCTGCTGAAGCATGACCAGACAACTAATGACAAATTTTTGAACGAATTGTCTTGTTTTAATGATCCTGTTTCAGTTTATTTTGTCTGACGGGAACCTTTATTTAAATCCCTGCTGCCACACACTTTTGTGAAGCCCTATTTACTTTTTTGATACAATTTTTTTATATGAGATAAATGATCTTTGATTCATCTGCCTTTTATGTACGCCATTTCAGCTTATTCGCCTGTAAATTTTTGGTAGATCAGTCGGTCTGTTTGCCCACCTGTTCTGTCGGCCTGTTTGTCTGTCTGTTAGTTTATTTTGTCTTTCTATCTGTATTTCCGTCTGTTTTTTATCCATCTGGTTGTCTGCCTGTCTTTCTGTTTTTTGATTCGTCTGGTTGTCTGTTTGCCTGTCTGTTTGTCTGTCTGCCTATTTTGTCTGCATGCCGGCCTGTCCATCTGTTCGCCTACCTGTTTTGTCTGCCTGCCTGCCAGCCTGTCTGTCTGTGTTTTTTTCAATCCGTCGGGTTGTGTTTGTTTGTCTCTTTATCTTTCAATCCCTTTAGTTGTCTGCCTGTTTTTCTGGTTGCCTGTTTTAAGCAGTTCATGATAAAGTCATAAATTTGTGCAAGGGATGCGCTCAAAGTAGTTTAGAGGACTTAATAGGAACGGAACTTTGGCTTTTCCGCTTGTTTCACATTTGTCCGCATCACTTCACCACACCAAAACGTCACATGCATTATGACAGTCTAAAATTGTCAGGAATACATAAAAGGAACAAAAACATTAATATTGAATTAAAATAATTCTAGCAAAAAAACTTATGAGCACCGTTCCGTGCCGGAAAGACTGGGTAACCACAGAAGAAGGAGTCTCGGGTGGCAGGACCGGCAATTTTGGATATTTCATTTGTTGAGTTTTTACTTAAACCGAATGATAAAGTAAAGAAGGACGCAAACCACGAGAGCAAATCCCAGCAGCTTCCACGTCACCGAACCGTAACCGGCACGTTGGATCTTCTGTAGCCGTGCCATGGCACCGCCCAGGAAACCGGATGACGTGTCAAAGTCCGTGTCCTATACTTAGAAAAACGTAAAACATCACATGGCCGTAATTCTGGGTGACGGCTCAAACTTTGACCACCCCAATTTAGCTTCACTTCTGCCTGGATGAACGAAATAGCTCTAATTCCGACCGCGCACAATTAGAATACTTCAAATTTCTCATTTCAATATTTTAAAATCGTAAATACGATCTACGAAATAACGCACCATTTCTCCGATCAGCCGATTCTGACTCCGGACTTCATTTCCGATATCGATGGTCAGCTAGAGAAAAGAAGCATGGTTACGCTGCCGAATTCCATCATGGAAAGTGTCGATTGATTGTTGGTTATGTGGGAATATGGCCGTTCAATCCATCGTTTGATTGATCAGTTTGCGGTCCATGAATTATTCAGGAATATCCAATTGATTGATTTATTGATTGACGTCTTTTAATGTACTAAAATTTTGATTCAATTCTCACGGATTTCAGCTGAGATATTTTCTGCCCGAGATGATTTTTCATCCGCTCATTTTCCTCCTCCAGCATGGTGCGATTTCTGGCGGCCGAATTTCCATCGCCAAAGGAATTCGTGCTGCCTGAACGGAAAGACGGATAATTAATCAATCAACATGGCTTCAATTACAACTCCAAATTACCTTGTTTGACAGATCTGTGCATTTCAACGGATACAAAAAATACTATTTACAGTAAAATTCGTCGAGAGAAGAAGACGAGCTGGCAAAATGAAAACAGGTCGGGCAAAAAAACAAACATTAAAAGGAGGTTAGGATAATCCGGGTGTGCGTTGTGTGCGGTGCGCACGTTGTCAAAATTGTTTGAGCATGCGCACGGCGCAGTTGCACTGTGCATAATTCCACAGACAAAATATTTTGAAAAGTTCTTCCAGTTCTCTTAGGACTCGTGCACCGGTAGGATTTATCCAGGTTTTTGCAGACAGAGATTGTTTTGCAAAAAGGATTGTGTCATTAACGAGGGTGACAGTTGCTGACCAAAAATGGTAAGTTTTATTTATTTAATGCATTGTATAAAGTAAAAAGAATGCCAAAAAAAAATATTTTGCTTTGAGGCATCTCCCAATCGGGATGTCAAAATGCCGGACAACATTCTCCCGACTTTGATCGTCGAGAAGCACCGCGATTATTTGGAGCATTACGGAAAAACCATCGATACATACGTAAGTATCGGTTCTGGCAGTGCCAACTCAAGGCTACTTGATTGATCGGTTGATTGGATTTGTGCGTTATTTCCGGATGTAATTGTTCGTTAGATTGATTGATTGATTTGATTGGTTCCGTCGTCCGACCGGTCGCTGGATTGACCCTCTCCTCCGCACTCTGGACTTGCAACATTTTTTTTGGCTAAATATTAATCCGTTTGGAGTTAAATTTTGGATCGCGTAATATCCAAAAGATGTAAGGGAAGCAGGCCTTTTTACAGTAAAAATCGAGAAAAGACCACTTCCGGATTTGAGTTAGCGTTGGCGAGTAAACCTTTTTCTCTCTAAAATTGGTCTACTCTAATCCTGATGAGAGGAAAAAATGACTTCGTTCGGTCTTTAGAATATCTCCTTTTTGTGCCTCATTAATACTTTGAATGGAATAAATAGTCAGTCAATCAATCAATCAATTGGTTGATGTCACTTAGTAAGTCCAGCAATCAATCAATTATTGGAAAGCAGTACTGTTCGAATAACGTGTTTAAGTTTTATAAAACATTTAATAAATTTAATTCTACCGAAAATTTTTATTGAAATAAAATACTTATTTTATATTGGTCGCATTTTCAGCATTTAAATCAGCTTTTAAATAAAACATCGTAATATTTGAAGTAAATGAATGGTTTTAAATTTATATATTAATTCTCTTTTTGGGACTTCGAATAAAATACAAATTTGTATTTTATTTATAATAAAATATCGCTCTTTCATTTACTAAAAATATCTTTTAAATACGTTTAAAAAGCATTATTATAATTATTATTATGATAAGCCTTCTTGAATTAGCCAATCAATCAAACGAGAGCGTCATTGAAGAATATTTAATACCGTTATATATGTTTAGGAGTTCTCTATCGCGGAGTACCTCCGCGTCTCCGGCATCTACTGGACCACCACCTGCCTGGATCTCCTTCACTCACTGGGACAGTCCACACGATTCACCCGAGACTCGGTAATAACGTACGTCAAAAGCTGCCAGAAGGCGTCCGGAGGGTTCGCGCCCCATCCCGACCATGACGACCAGATGACGCATACCCTCACCGCGTTGCAGGTCCTCGCGACCTATGACGCCCTCGACCAGATCAACCGGGAAGCCGCGGTGCGACACATTGTAAGCCTGCAGCAGGCGGACGGAAGCTTTGTCGGGGACAAATGGCTGGAAGTGGATACCCGCTTCTCCATGTGCGCACTAGCAGCGTTGGCTATTTTGGGGGCACTTGATCGATGTGACCGGGAGAAGGCGGTGGAGTTCTTACGGCGATGTCAAAACTTTGACGGCGGTTTTGGGACGTCGCCAGGTGCGGAATCGCACGCGGCCATGATCTACTGCAGCGTGGGGTCGTTGGCTATTTTGGAACGACTGGAGGTGGTGGACGCCGATCGGTTGGGACTGTGGTTGGCCAAGAGGCAGCTTCCGAGTGGCGGTTTAAATGGTAAGTTAATCAGCTGTCTGTCTGCCTGTCGATCGGTCGGTCCGTTTCTCTGTCTGTCTGTCTGTCTGTCTTTCCACCTTTTCCCATCTGTTTGACAAGTACCTCACGCTTTCTTCCATAACCTTCAGGTCGGCCGGAAAAGCTTCCCGATGTGTGTTACTCGTGGTGGGTGCTCGCCTCCCTCGCCATCCTCGGCCGGCTCGACTGGATCGACGCAACACAGCTACGCAACTTCATCCTCGCCAGTCAAGATACGGAATCCGGCGGGATCGCCGACCAGCCTGGAAACATGCCGGACCCCTTCCACACAGTGTTCGGCATTGCTGGGCTCTCCCTTCTCGCCAGCCACCATCCACCCCCACTCGACTCCTCCTCAACCTCTTCCCCCATCATTGTGCCGTTGAAAAAAGTCAACCCTGTGTTTTGTATGGCCCAGGAAATTATCGATCGCCTCGGCATTTCCAATCAAATTCTCCCACCTGCGAGTCAACAAAAATCCGAGCAGTTTCCTGTTGACTCTTCCTGATTTGTGTGTCACACTATACTTTGCTGGACCACACTTTGTCAACGTGATAGCCTTTCGTTATTCCATTTTTGACGATGGATATGCGGGTCGATTTTTTCATGTTTGCTTTTATTTCCCTTTGAATTTGTTAGGCTGATTTTCGACTGCGTTTTTAGCTTGAAAGTTTCATTCTCCTCAGTTTTTCCTTGAACTGTTGGTCAGTCAGACTTAGAATGACGGAGGAGAAAGCGTTGTTACCGAATTTGACAATGCATTATCCGGGGCACACCCATCCGGCGGATGATTTTGGTCGACAACAAGTCATTCGCGTTGCCATTTCAGCGGTGAGTTCTTCCTGTCTAGCATTATTCCACGTGCCGGAAAGATGCCTCGCCAACGATAGGGCCTTTTGCTACTACTGTCTTCGACAATGCTTTTGCGACAAACTTTACTACGCTCCCACGTCACGAGAGTATCATATTAGTACATGCATCAACAGACAGACAGAACAATCACAAATTGCAATTGCAAAAACTAGACAAAGTCGATCAAAGTTTGGTTGTCTTTGTCTGAAAAGCAAAAAGTTTTTCTTAGATTAGTTTCTTATTAGCTAGAACTTTAACGTGTAATTTTAGTTTCAGTGGAAATTAATCAACTAATTTTGCCCGCGTAAAACTAGAGACCAAAACTTTAGCTAATTTTTTTAGAAACTAAACAAAAAAAGACTAGAAAATCAGTTATGATAGTCAGAATTTAGTTATGGGTTAGTTTGATTGCGTCATCCATGCATCAGTCGTTGTGTCCCTGTTCCATTGTCGATGTGATGTGTGTCCTTGTGACATTCAGTTCCTGATCTGTCTATCCATCTGTTTCAGTTGATGGGTTTTGATTACATCTGAATTACACCGCTACGGAATGAGTTTTAATCTTGCTGCGAGGTCGGGCAACCTTCTCAGAATTTATGGGTCTGAAATATTTATATAGATATGATGGAAATTCCATGTAGTTTTTTCTTCTGGTTTAATGGGTTTCTTTGGGCCCTAGCTGGTAGGGGTCTGAGGAGAGGAATTTCTTCTGGAAGACTCACTTTGCTATTCTTGTGCAATTGCGTGTTCTGTTATGCTTAATAGTCGTCCAGGCAGAAAAGCGAAATTGTGCTACTGCACGCTGATACAGATAAGATAACCTTTCACCCCAAACGTTTGCTGTAATCGAGAAAAGAGTGAACAACTAGGTTAGTGAAAACAGTGGCTAGAACGAACGCCGACATTTCTAGTGAAAACAACACTCAATATATCAAGTACCAAATCAGTCAATCAAGCGCTTTCCAACCACTGTCCGACAGAAGTTGGAAAGGGATATTCGATGGACAAATAGTCGTGGTGTGCAGTGATGTGATACACAGGGAACACATGGAATTTCTTTTGGGAATTTGTAGGCCGAACCGTATATAATCTTAAATCAGGAGACGCAGACGTGGGAGGGCGTTTTCGTGGATCTCCTGAACGCCGTGTGCTACTACGTGGACATGAAGTAAGCAGTTGTTGGGTCGCTGACAGTTTGCTTTCAAAAAAGCATAAAAGTGCAGAGCCTTTTCGATTGCCTCTTACTTACATACAGTATTCTTTAATATATTAAAGCTACAGCTATTTTACCCCTCCCTTATAATATGTGGGACCCGGTTGCACCCCGGATATTTTATCCCTCTCTGGGGCCCCTAGATATTTTACCCCTTCCCTGCTGTCCGTCCGCAGTCGGTCGTCTTTTCGTCCGTCGTTCGTTCATCCGCTCTCCGTTCAGCCGTTGTCCGTTGCTCGACCATCTGTCCGGCAACGGGCGGACGGTCAACGGACAGATAAAAGACAGACAGACGGACAAGGGACAGATGGACGACGGATAGACTGACGGACGGACGGATGGACAACATGTGAAGGGTAAAATAGCAGTGGCGCAATATGGGCCCCTGATGATGTATACAGGGAGGGGTAAAATAGTCAGGCTTCTATCAGGCCCTGAGAAAGGGTAAAATAGCCGGGGTGCTATTGAGCCCCTATCGATGTACTAGTACTTAGCGATAGGTAAAGAGCCGGGGCTTTATTAGATCCAAAAGGGGGAAAAAATAGCCACTCCCATATATTGATGCTAAACTTACATGTATTCTCATAATTAATATCATATGTAATTGAGGCCCTTGTTGCATTTTTCCAATTCTCACAGATGCCAGTATTTCGCCCCGCCCAGTCGGATGCTGTCTAACGAGAGCCTGGACGGCGTTATGGGTGCCCTGACCAACGGGACCGCCGATTTGGGCCTCTCACCGGTAGGAATCAGCTACACCCGGATGAAGAGTTTTAACTTCATCGACTCTTTCTTCCGTCGTTCCTACATGATCATCGTGCATGGTGATCATCTGACCTCGGTGCCGGCGGAGCAGTTTATCGGTCAGTCCCTGGGTGAGATGATCTCGGACCGCGTGTGGACGCTGCTGGGAGTGGTGTTGCTGCTGGTCTGTCTGATGGGCGTGGTCGTGGATTACTTTCAGTCAGTGGATAATGGCCGGCCAAAAACGCTGCTCAGTCTGACGCATAAATGGACCTTCCAGATCTTCGGCATGGGTCTGGGCGTGGACGGTGTAGGTAAGAAAAGAAGAACGAGGACTGCTTTGACGTCTGAACTACGTTAAGATGACGGATGAAGCGGCGAATATCATGCTCGCTATTTTTAAATTAATAAGTAAGGTGTGAAAATATGTACATTGAAATACCTTATACAATGCTTGAAAATTAAACTTGTTTGTTTTTTATGCAACTGATATAAAAAAAAAAGTAATCTTGCTTGAGGAAAAATGTTATGACAAAATGAATGGCTTCAATCGGAGGAAAATTATGTGCACGTTTTGTCATTTCTTTCGTTTCCGCAGACGAATTTGAAAAGAAAGATGCCGGAAAGTGGCCAGTCGCTAAAACGATCCTTCTGACCACATTCGCTGTCTACACTGTAATCATTTTGGCCACTATTAACGCCCAACTCCCGGTCATCTTCACGTTCGACAAACCGAAAGAACTTCCGTTCACCGATATGCAGGGCTTGGTTGATTCAAATTTTACCGTCTACGGGACGCCCACGTCGATCGACCTGTTTCGTGTGCGTGATCATTTTCATACCCAAAACCGAACAAGGACTGCTGAGTCTGTCTGTATATCTGTCTGTCTGTCTGTCTTTCTGTCTGTCTGTCTGTCTTTCTGTCTGTCTGTCTTTCTGTCTGTCTTTCTGTCTGCTGTCTCTTTTTCTTTTCGCTGTCACGCTGTCTGCTTTTCTACCTGTTTGTCTGTCTGTTTATTTAAATGCCTTCACTATGTATTATTTGCAGATCTCGAAAATGCCCGTGCATAACATTTTGGCAAACCGAATCAAGCCCCTGCCCACTTTGAAAAAAGGTCAGAATCGCTACCATCAGTACATCGAACTGGCCAAAAATCCGAAGACTGCCCTTATTGTCAACCAAGAGACTCTCCTTGAAATTGCCTACCTCAGCTGCGACGTGTTTGTCGCTATGGACAACGTCGGGGTCATTCGAGTGGCCGGACTGCTCTTACCGAGGGAGTCTGCCTTACGCGAAATTTTCGATCGCGGGTACAGTAAAAATTGTCGAAAATGCCTTTTAAATTGGAACACAGACTTTTACATTGCGAGGTGACCATAAAGAATGCACTTCGAATTATGTAGATTCCTGCAAACGCAGCAGAACGGGGTTCTGCAAGCCGGCATAGCGACTTACGAACACTTTATCCGCATCAGCACACGGGCTAAAACGATGTGCCCGCGTGGGAACAAGATCGGCAAATCCGTGCCACGACTTCACGCACTACGGCTGGACGATTTAATATTCCTATTTTTCGTCCTTGGATTTAGCCTGGCGGTAGCAATACTGGCCTTGATATTGGAATACTCATTTTATATGGTCTCCAAAATAGAGTGGAGCTTGGTTTTTCGATGTTTACCGCGGATTTTCGAAAGACCGGAAGCAAAGCGGTGATATCCTATCACCGCACCCAATAATACGAGTAGTACAGTATATGCGACTAAATAACCACACCTACGTTTGATGGTAACACAGGAAGTCTTTTGCTTTTCTCTTGTCTGCAACTGAATTAAATTGAAATGAATATTTTCCCTAGATATTATACGCAAATAGGCAGTTTAAAAAATGTTCTGAATTCTTACATGTATTCTAGTTCGATTACAGAAAACAAATGGCAAGGCTAATGCCTAGGGAAAAATTTAATAAGTTATCCAAACAATTTTCAAGAGAAATTTCTTTAAGAAAGTTTAATAGAACTCGCTGGTCACCCCCTTTCACCCCATTTCACTAATGTCACCCCTTTCCCACCCCTTTTCTTATTATTATAATAATTTATTGTTGATTTAATTAACAATGCCTTAGAAAATGCGATAAGAAGCGAAATATAAAACGCAAATCATCAAAATAGGTTTTTTTCTCCATAGTATTTTACAAATTTAGTAGCATAAGTTTCTGTTTCAATTAAAATTGCGTCTTTCAGAGATACAATAGTATTTTAGGAATCTCAGTTAAAGTTGATTGTAATGACATCCTAAATAAACTGAGACTTCCAGCTGAGATTTCTATGACTTGAGACGTTCATTTCATATGAAATTAAACTAAAATGAGAACGCAAATATCATTAAGCTAGCTTGATTTGAAATTGACACAACATTCGGCCTCTTTTCCCTTGTGGGGTGTGGGGGTCTGATTTCCAGGCACCCCGGAATTTCAAAACGTGTGCGAAAAAAAAGTGTTTCATCAATCTTGGACCGTTCTGGAATGTTTTGAACCTCGCATGTGTACTCATCAATAGGAAGCTTATATTGGGCCTCAACTACAGTAAAAGTCCCGATATTTTGCGTACGTCACAGGCGCGTTTCTATTTCGTGCCTTGTCTCGGAACAGTTTCGTTATGGCGCAAACGTGTTTAAACGCGCCTGTGACGTATGCAAAATATGAAGGCTTTTACTATAACCTCAAATTTCAACGAAAAGGTTATGTTTTTGAAAAAAATTTGGAATTCCAGGGGGCCCACTGGAAATGAGACCCCCACACCCAAAAAGTTTCGAATCAGTTCAATTTTGAGTTCAATCTTGAAAAAAGGCATTTTGCCCTTCGCTCATGCAGCCCCTGTTCCTACCGCTAGGGGTCCTGGTTCTGATCTGTAAGGACCATAAACGAGCCTCTGTTATCAGGGGGTGTATAGGGGGGACTTTTGTGGTGCCCATTTTTAATATATACATTTACAGTCTGTATTGTGTAATGGCGTTTGTCTGTGTTATTAAACTTTTTTCCTCACTCAACATTACCTTCGGATTTGATTTGATTTATCCGCTACACACGAAATGCCAAACAAACTCGGCACGCTCTCTTGCCCATGTCACATCTTGCATACATACTCTCGCATCATACAATGTATTTATGTATGTAAATAATCTTGCACGATAAATGTCAACTAAAATGCACAGAGGATTAGTATTTACACTGCATAGATTATCAGGCAGCCGTCTTTATCAAAGTTTTTGTATTTTGTCCCCCTTCACCACCGGGTTATTCTTCCTGATTTCATCGGTCCCCATAGTGCGGTAGTCGAAGCCGCACTTGTGCACGTCGGAGTAGCGATGTTGGCCGCAGAAGCTCCCGCCACAGCGACAGTTATATCCCGTCAGGCCCAGCTTCTTATTACACTCTTTACAGCGGTTCACCGCTTTCTCACTCGGCCGGTGGTCCTTGCTCGCCGCGAATTCATCCTCAACCTCGACCGAGGGGGCGACTGCGACTGCGGCTGCTGCCTCTTCTCGCACGTCTTCCTTGCTCGATCGTTTCATTCGCTTCACGCCGTCCGGAACATTGCTGCTGCTGTTGTTATTGCTCATCGCGTTTTCATCCTGACTGTCCGTCCCGGAGGTCTTGGTTGGCGGACTAACCTAGTGTTTCAATAAATTCATAGAAATTATTTCAAAATATAAATCGGAATTGAAAGAGTCCCATTTTAACGTTTATTTGCTGTCTTTACCCGTAAATCCCCGGTGCCAGATTTGACACGATTTGAGTGCCAGAAGTATTTTTTTCTTTCATAGTTCTATTCAAACTGAGAGACAAATTAATTTTCAATTTTTTGAAACGATTTAAAAAAAATTGTGTTTTTTGGGCTAACCACTGTTCATTGTCAAATTAGAGGCAAAATTACCGATAAAAGCTGCTGCTTACTTTTGTCCGCGCCATATTCATACAAAACATCCATCAATCAATCGATATGTTTTATAGTGGTCATTTTTATTCATTTTTTGACAAAAAAATTGACCCTTTCGTTGTCTACTGGTCACGTACCAAACAACGACCTGATTCAAATAATATTTTGTAGAGACTGTCAATAGTTAGAGCTCAATAGAGCTCAACTTGGGGGATGAAAAAAATCACAAATTTTTAAGAATTTTGGCAAACTCACTGCCTGCGGAGACCCTTTTCACTCAAACAAAATGAAAATGAAAACTGGGTAACTTTGGTAATTTTTGCTGGACATTTGGTCAAGTGGTAAATGATCAAACCATAATCTCTCATTTTCAAGCAACACACCAACTTTTAAAATCAGTTGAGTTTAGCAAAGTCGCTCAAACTATCTTTGCGCCAAGATTAAATCACATTTTATAAATTCACATTTGATGGCATTTATATTTCAAGTAGATACCTAAATTTATTTTAAAGCATATTTATTTAATTTTTTCTCTATGAAATTCCTTCAAAGCTTTGGAGATAAAATGCACGCATTTGCGGGATGTCAAAACCCGATGCGAAAATCAAATAATTCTTTTCATTTAAAGCCCATAAAAGTGACGTTTTTGAAATGTTTAATAGTTGAAAATTCAAGAGAAAATACCGATAAATGTAAGAAGTTGAAAATGACACTTGACAGGGGGAATAATTAGAGATTATAACAAACTGAAATCACAATGATGGATGGAAACTCCGCTCGTTGATCGGATATTACTTGTTAAAAACATACAGAAATGTCTATCATTGCGTTATTAATTTATTCGCTATTGAAAAAAAAAATAACGGGTAGTGGTGGGGGGGGGGTATAATACATACATCCTTTTTAGGTTTATATAAAAAAACACTACAAACATGGTAAGTAAAAAACGTGACTTACCAACCGATCCGGTTCCGGAACCTCGAATCTCGCAATTGTCTCTTTGTGAGGGTTCGTACCGTCAATTCCTGCCATCATTGTACTTTCACTGATTGTCGTCGACGGACTCGCCGGACTATCATCTTTCTGCTGCGAGTCCTGTTCCGGCCGCGATAAGAGAGCATCCGTCAAGGGTTCTTCCTCCGTACGGACAGTCCGGTGCACGGTTGGGACGACAGCTTGCGAGGAGGAGGTTCCCTGTTCTTGATGTTGGTTGTTATTGTTGCGAGATTTGAAGCACTTTGAGCACATGCCTTCAAAGGCGGAACTGCCGAAGAAGCCGCAGCCGCTGGAGCAGAGGCAAGGCTGACTGCAGTCTTGTTGCTGCTGCTGCTTCACCATCGTGTCGGCCCACGAGGTCGCCGAGATCGCCGACGTTCGCCGCCACGGGCAGTGGAAAAAAGATTACAGATGAAGTGGAAAAGCGGAAGAGGGTCAACCTGAGAAAATTGCGAGGGTTCGCGGGGGGGGGGCGGGACCGAAGGTGAGCCTGCGGGTGTGAGGATATGCTCCATGACAGAGGTCGAAGGGGGCTTACCTTGGTAACGATTCATCCCACCGGATCGTTTAGAGGGTCAATCGCGCGTTATATTCTTGAATATTTTGTAAATCCTGCTTAAAATAATTTTGCAAAGATTTAGATAGGAAAACTTTGCAAAATCTAGATATTAACTTTTATACTTCAATTAGGAGATTTGCCTGTTTGTTTGTCTGTTTCGCGACGGGATTGCATGTCTGTGGAACTAGGCAACCAGAACCGCACGAGAGAGACAATCAGGAGACAGACAGACAGACAGACAGACAGACAAACAGTCAGACAAAGAAGGAATGGGTGCAGCCTTTCTAGAATGAGTTACATACATTATTATGCATATGTCGGCAGGCCTTTATCTATATGATTTTGAAAACGTGTTTGTCAAACCGTCAATTACGTGGAAAGGGCTAAAGGATTTATATGGAACGTTGCCGAAAAAAGAGCAATCATCCAAACTGTGATGAAGCTTGTTTTGCTTGTCTGCCATCAGTTATGGGAAGGAGATCTTCTATTCAGATTGGAAATGTCGTCATGGCAACGGAGAAAGTAGATTGATGTGTGAGCGCTAGGGCTGACTATAACGAGATGTCTGGCCTGTAGCGTTTCGACGAAATTGAACGAAATAAAGCATAAGTTGGAAGATTTAATATGTAGTTTGTACTACTACACGACATGAACTGGATGTTCTTACATGATCGATAGTTTCGTCCGAGGTTCCGTTAGATCAATTGCCACGATCACAGCTAGGAGAGCACTCAAAGCAGGAGAGGTTACGTATGAGAAACTCGAGGAGACCAGCTGCTTTCCGACGAAGCGAGTCGTAACTAAATTTCAGTGGACGCTGCATGAAAATGAAGTTTTTACGCGGGTTTTGGGTTCAAAGGCGGTAAGCAAAAATTCCCGTTGTTGGTGTTGAACTTCGGTTTCAATGCCAAATGTCAATGTTTCAATGTTTGTGTCAGCGGTTTCATGCATGGGTGTCCTGTTTGTCTGTGTCTCTGCCTAAGTCTTTTCCCCTGTTTATGACTAAGTCGATGTATGGGCCTATATCTGTGTATCTTTCTGTGTCCGTGTTTATGTCTATGTTTGTCTTTGTGTCTTTGTGTTGGTCGGTGTGGATGTCTATGCTTGTGTCTGTGGCTGTGTCATTGTCTGCGTCTACTTTTGTGCTTGTATCTGCTGTGTCTGTGTCTGTAGTATTTTTGTACGTGGCTGCGTGTCTGTCAAGTTATACAGGAATTACTTTTAGACATACTGCCCAGTTTGCGACTTTCTCTTTCTTTCACGGATCTTCTGGCTGTTAGGGGTCAGACATTCGCTATCAATGTCTGCAATAGGCAGAAATGATTCGCCGCAATTCCGGTGAACCTGAAACCCCCCGTTCAAAAAGCTTGCTCGATCCAGCTGATTGCGGCCAAACGAGGAACGCACATTCGTCTACTTGGTCGTCACGGAGGCCGATCGCCACGAGTGGTTGACCCTTTTTATATCCTTTAACCTCAGTCCCCTACCCGAAGGTCTTGAAGAACAATATCTCGATACTTTGCTAGCAGAGCAGGTACAAATATATCATGAGCAATTCATTGACGGTGCCTTTGTAGCGGCCTCCCATACGGGTCGTTCGTAATCAATGCATATAGCAAGAAAATGTTTGCCTCATGACTGCTCAGCGGTGAAATCGTTGATCGAGTCCGTGTGGAGTCGTGTTTGGTCCAGTAGTTGCTTCAGACTGTCAATGTCTGAGGCCTTTCTGAGCATGTCTGCCCAGCTCTCTTCCGGGATGTCGAGCTGCTGGTGATTGGCGATGGCTTGTGGCGAGGGCTCGTAACAGGCGACCTTTCTTCGCTCATCCTCCGGGGTGTTTTGTCTGCCGGGGCTGGAGCCGTCCGAGAAGCGGACGCCCTTGTGGGAGGACCGGCAATGGTCGGCCATTTCGGTGCGGCTGCAGCCGGATGAGGTCGTTTGACAGGAATGTGAGCTGGAACCGCCAGAGTTTCTGAGGATTGATTTCTGCCGTTCAAGGTGCTTAGTTTTTGGCGCAACTGTTATTGGTGATGAGAGTGGCAATCCTGCACTCACAATTACAGATTCAATTTTGTGTTTGTGTCTGTGTCTATCTGTGTTCAGGCTTGTATCTGTGTTCAGGCTTGTATCTGTGTCTGTGTCTTATCTGTTTTGTCTGTGCTTTCGCCCATATCCGTCTTTGTGCATGTGTCTACGTCTTTTTGTTTTCTCTGTTTTCGCTTTTGTGTCTTTCATTGTGGCTGCATGAATTGTGCTTATATTTTTTACCTCGATGATTGCCTCTTTTGCTTACCAATTTGTTGAGGGCCTCGTCCGTCGTAGTCGGTTTGGTTGATGTCCCCCATGGTGCTGTTGTTTACGCGAGTTTGATTACGAAATCAAGGCCAAGCTTTAGTCAAAGGGTACTTAGTAGTTTCTGGTGTCACTCGGGGAATGATGGTTTTCTCTTTGGATCTATGAGTAAAATAAGTTTCAGTAAAGCATTTTTTGTTGCTTTATCGGACATGTTGTTTATGGCAAGCAATGGCATTTTACTTTACCACACTTTAATCATGTTGGTGTTACCCTGGCAACTAAGTCGTGACCTTTAGATTATATGGTAAATTTTGTCTGGATGCAATGCGGTGCTGTTCAGGATCATGGCTCAGTGTGCTTCTTGCCCGTACCTGATACAAAGGTTTTACAGGTGTTCGTCCCAATTAAATATATTAGTATCTAACTAAATCTGCTGTATAAATAACAGATGCAAGACATAAAATAGTTGCCAACACAGCGAAATCATATAAATTGCTATGAATCGCATGGTTGGTTGTTAAAGTGAAAGTTTGAATAGTTTGGCACATAAA
>LRSR01006122.1:0-10507 GCA_001579985.1 Hypsibius dujardini | reverse complement strand
CAAACAGTGGCGTGAATGCTCGGACGAAGTGAAAGCAAGGATCACTGCGGAGCACAAAAAAGAAACCGAAGAGGTTAGAATGTTTTTTATTCGAAATTCGTTCCGGTCATTTAAAATGGGAGCCGTCTCGCGTTTCTTCAGTATGTGAAAGCTCAAAATGCCTTCATGGAATCACCGGAGATGGTGGAGTGGACCAAGCATAAGAGCCGCTTGCAGGCCATGGAAGAGGAGGCGGAAAAGGCGAAGGCTCTCGCTGAGCAGCAGCACCAGGCCAAAGCGGCAGCGGCCGCCAATGCCGCTCACAGTCGAGCCCTTCAGCAGCAGCAACAGCAGCAGCATCACCAGTCTTCGGCCTCAGCTTCGCAGCCCAGTGGAGGCTTTGCTCAGTTACTGCAAGGACCACTGGAGGAGTTGCAGTCCATGAGTCAGCGCATGCTACCGGGGAAGCATGCTGGCAACCCTGGTCAGATTCAGAGCAACCAACAACAGCAAGCAGAAATTGACGACGGTAATCGCAAATTGGTTTTTCCTAGTGTGTGCCTGTTCTATTGTTTCTCGGTCGTACCGGCTGGCTGCCTATCTGTCTGTCTGTCTGTCTCTCTCTGTCTGTCTGTCTGTCTGTCTGTCTGTCTGTTGTCTGTCTGTCGCTGTCTGTCTGTCTGTCTGTCTGCCTGTGCTGCCTATCTGTTTATCTGTTTGTCTGTCTGCCTGCCTGTCTACCTGTCTGTCTATCTGTTTGTCCGTCTGTCTGTTTGTCTGTCTGTTTGTCTGTTTGTCCGTCTGGGTGTCTGTCTATCTGTTTATCTGTGTGCCAGTCTGTTCATCTGCCATTCTTTTTACTTGTCTGTCGATATACCTATCCGACTGCCGACTTATCGGTTTCGGTAGTCCGTCTGTATATTTGTCTCCCAAGCTTGCCATATCTGTCCATCTGTCTGTCGGGCAACTTATCAGTCTGTTTTCGTCTTGTCTGACCGATTTCTCTACATTGCCCGTCTGTGTTTTTATTTTGTATGTCATCCTGAACGTTTCTTTTCAGATGCGGATGACTTTTTGCGTGCTAAACATGTGGCGTCCAGCCGCTACCGCCGCAATCAGAAGCTCATGGCGGACACGTTCAGCGAATCCCTCGTTCCGGATGGCAAAATGCTCGTCAACGAGCAACGCATTACCGTGGGTGTTTGCCGTTTTTGTTACGTGTCCCTTTCGTATTGGTGGCGGTACTTGGAATGGGTGTTAACTGGTGTCAAATTATGCAGCTACTTCGCAAGCAAGTACAGTCACTGGCTCACCATCAGGTGATGCTCGTCGCGGATAAGAAGGAAATGATGGAGAAGCAGGCGATCAAACGACAGAAGTTGCTGGATGACAGTGAGGCGTTCGACGTCAAGTGGGCTGCCGTCAAGGAGGTAGTTCACTGAAAGTTCCCCGATGTCTGTCTGTTATCGATGGGGTTTTAGTCTAACTCTCTCCGTGTCTGTCTGTCTGTCTGTCTGCCTGCCTGTCTGCCTGTCTGTCTGCCTGTCTGTTTGTTTGTCTGTCTGCCTGTCTGTCTACTATCTGTCTGTTTGTCTGTCTGTCTGCTTATCTGTCTGTCTGTTCATCTCTCTGTCTTTTTATTCGATTCCTAGGAATGCAAGCCGGTGACAAAGGAGCAGTACCAGGCCATGGTGGAGAAGTACCACAAAATGTTCGAGAAGCACGTGGCGGAATATCAGGCGCAACAGGCGGCAGCACGCACGCAACAGGAGCAGTCACAGAAAGTAGCAGACGATCTGCAGCAACAGCAGCAGCAGCAGCAGCCGATGCTCCACATTCCGCCCCCGTTGGAGCAGGTTCCGCAGCAGCAGATAGACCAGTATCCGCTGCAACAGCATCCCCAACAACAGCACCAACAACTGATGAATCCGCCGGCGCAATATCCGCGACAATTGCAACAGCAGCAACAACAACAACAAATGAACCCATCACCGATGCAGTACCCCCAACAGCAGATGACCCCGCCGATGATGCAGTACAATATGGCGCCCGTTGCCGCTGCGCCGATCGCGATCGAGCAACCTCCCCCGGCCGCTGCATTGCCGTCAGCTGATTTCGGTTAGTGTTAACTCCATAGACCGATTTTCGGTATTTTAGTTTATCGTAAAGCGATATCGTTGAATTCTCCTTAATCAACATCGAATTCAGGTCTTCCACCTCCCATCGCGGTCAGCCCGGAAACAGTCCGAACGACCTCGCCGCTGGATGCTCTGTTGGGACCACCGGCAAGTCCGCTGATCCCACAGCCGATCCCGGTGTTGGCGACCGTGCCGGTCTTGCCGCCGCCGATCCAAGAAGAGGTCCAAAAAACGCAGGAGGATGGCATTCCTCCTCCGACCGTCGTAACAGCCGACACCGACGTTGAAATGAAGGACGAAAGCGCCGCGCCGATTACAGTTGAAGCTGCAGCTGAAGTGACTCCCGCCACCGAAACTACCGAAACCTCCGCCGTTGAGAATGTCAGTGAAACCTCCGGCACCATTGAGAATGTCAGTGAGAGCTCCGGCGCCATTGAGATTGTCAGTGAGAGCTCCGGCGCCATTGAGAATGTCAGTGAGACCTCCGGCGCCATTGAGATTGTCAGTGAGACCTCCGTCGCCATTGAGAATGTCAGTGAGAGCTCCGTCACCGTTGAGAATGTCAGTGAGAGCTCCGTCGCCGTTGTGCAGCCAGCTGCAGTTGCCGAAGAGACTGCAGCCGCTGTGGTTGCGCCTGCGACTTCTGACGGGAACGTGGACATGGATGACGCTGTCGCCAGCGACGATATCGAAATGATGGACGGCACTCCACTGGTGCCGGCGGCGGAAGAACCCGTCGTTGAGACTGTTACTTCGCCGGCAGCGACCGTTACTTCGCCGGCAGCGACCGTCGAAGAGGTCGCACAAGGGCTCTCCCCCAAACCGGCGAAGGAGGAGCTGGAATCAGATCTCATCTCCGCGGATTCCTCTCCTGCGCCTGCTGTGACAGTTGATGAAGTTGTCGCAACTGTTCCCACGACTCAGGAAGGTGGGAAGTCGGAAGAAGCGTTGGAAGAAGCAGCGTCGGAAGCCGAGAAGGTTTCGGAAGCGGTCAAGGCTTCCGAGCCGGACACCGAAACTGCTGGGACTGTTGGCACTGTCGAACCAGACATCATTCCGCTGGTTGAGCCCAGTCCCGCGGAAACTGAAAGTGCGCAGGCGAAGGTCGCAGTGCCTGAGGCAGCGGAAGAGGAGAATGTGGAATCTGCAGTTGAAAAGCCGGCGACTCCTCTTCCTCCTCCTCCTGCCGTCGTGGTGGAGCAGGAGGAAGCCGTCATGGGGGAGCAGAAGGAAGCGGGGGATTTGGCGACATCTTTGGACTCGGTTTCGGAGATTGCGCCAGCACAGGAAGCGAATCTCGTGGTTTCTCCGGAAGAAACTCTGGCACCGACCGCGGAAACTTTAGTTGCTCCGGCCGAGGTGGTGCCGGTTGTTTCAGAGTCTGCCGCACCGACCGTCGTGGAAGAGGATTGCGGCGGACAGGGAATGGCCGATTTTCGTTTGTAATTAATTAGATTGTTTGTGTTGTAATCCAGTTCGTCACATTCTTAGCATCACCTCTTTTTCACCTTTTTTTCTCTCCTTTTTCTTCTTCTCCCGTATCTCCCGTATCTCGGGTCTGTTTGCAGTTTTACCGTCACGTCCTCTGACTAATCGAGCCACGGAACATTCATGCCCAACCACGTCTCCCGTGCTGCATTTTTATTTTAAACGCACTATCTCGCACACGGGGCGGAAGAGCAACTCAAGAGAGAGAAAACTCAACGAAGAAATCGCTGCAACTTTTCGACCGCCCACTCCAGGAAACCCTCGTACAGCTCTCTCAACGTCCATTTCTGTAAGACACAAAAAAACCATAACGATCTCGTCTGAAGAAGCAACAACGGGAGGAGAGAAACACACAAAACGAGACTGCAAAAATCACACTTTAGTTCGCTCTTTGGCCGACGCCGTTGAGGACGTCTCCCCGTCGCCCTCACTCTTCTTCACCTTATTGACAGTGCCCTTGACGCCCTTCTCCGTGTCGGCAAACTCGGCCAGCACCTGGCGCTGCTTCTCCGTGAGCCTCTTCGGCACCTTAATCTTAATATGGAGATAATGATCGCCGTAGCCGTAACTATTCAGCTTCCTGATGCCCTTCCCCGGCAGCTGGATCCGCGTGTGCGAGGACGTCCCCGCGGGTATGTCCACATTGTGGTCCTCGTAAATCCCCTCCACTTTAATAGTCCCACCGAGGGCGGCCTGCGCGAAACTGATCTCCTGATCGCTGTGCACGTCCGCGCCGTCGCGCCGGAAGACGTCGCTGCGACTCACCCGGAACGTGATGAAGATCTCCTTCGTGCCGACCGGCATCCGCACCGTCTGCCCGTCCTCCACGCCCGGCGGCACCGGCACCGTCACCTGCTTCTTCTGGACCGTCTTCCCCTTACCCTCGCACTCGCTGCAGGGGTTCTTGATGATGACCCGGGTGCCGCGACACTGTCGACAAGTGCTCCGCATGACGAAGGGCCCCGTCGAGACGGTCTCCATCCCGGAGCCGTTACACGCGGGGCACTTGACCGGCTTCGAGCCGGTCTCGCACTTCGAGCCGTTACACTTGAGACACGTGTCGGTGATGTTCACCCGGATTTGCTTGTTCACACCGCGAGCGGCCTCCTGGAACGTCAGGTCCATCACAATCTCCTGGCTCCGGCCGAAGCCCGACAGGTTGTCCGCCGTGTCTTCCGTGGGGTCGAAGCCCATTTGCCCGCTGGATTTGAACTGGTCCCCGAAGATCCGCCGGAAGAGTTCCTCCGGGTCGATGTTTACGTTTTGGTATTGGTATTGGGCGCCACCGAAACCGGAGCTTCCGGAAGCTCCGCCGGGGTGTTGCTGTTGTTGTTGCTGTTGGTAGTCCGAACCCGCGGTGCCCCATTGGTCGTAGTGCTTGCGCTTGGCGTCGTCACTTAGGAGCTCGTACGCCTCGGAGACCTCTTGGAACTTTTTGTGCGCTTGTGGGTCGTTTTTGTTGGTGTCCGGGTGGTACTTTTTCGCTTGCTGGTAATAGGCCTTTTTTATCTGGGAAATAGCAAAAAACCAATTATGATTCAACGCTTCGGAGTGCTGGTCTAAATCTCCAAGTCAGCAAAAAGACGACCGACGTGCACAATGTGAACTATCGTTGATTATTGAGTTTGTAACTTCAATCAATCAATCAAGCGCCCAGCACGATTGTAAAAAACTTTCGCCTCTCTTCCATTTCCTACTGGTTGAATTTGAGTGCCCTGTCCCTGTTCGTCTGAGATATTACTAAACATAATCAGCACACCACGAAATACGCCAATCGATCAATCAACCAGTCAATCAACGCACCACGAAGAACGCCAATCGATCAATCAACCACTCAATCAACACACCACGAAGAACGCCAATCGATCAATCAACCAGTCAATCAACACACCACGAAGAACGCCAATCGATCAATCAACCACTCAATCAACACACCACGAAGAACGCCAATCGATCAATCAACCGGTCAATCAACACACCACGAAGAACGCCAATCGATCAATCAACCAGTCAATCAACACACTACGAAGAACGCCAATCGATCAATCAACCACTAAATGGAACATACACAACATTACCTCCTTCGGCGTGGCCGTTTTGTTCACACCCAGCACTTCGTAGTAGTCCCGTTTGGCCTGCCAGCTGGCCGGGGAACTGTGAAACCGATTCGCGGGTTGTTGGACCCCCAAAAACGGCAATGCCAGCGAGCTTCGCCGAAGGACCCCCGAGCAGGGAAGTACGGCAGCATTGAAACAGAGCGACCTCCTAAAACTTCCCCGACCATGATCCAGCGGAAGCAGCGCTATCCGCACCGGTCTTGGGGCATCACAATTTCGGAGCGTTAGATTCCGGAGCAGGGAACCGAACTCCCCGCACGATTTCATCGTCCGCGGGGAAATTGCGTCAGATCGAAGAGAAAAAAATATCAAAAAAATCGGGAAAAAATAAGCGCCAGACACTTTCCTCCCTGTCACCGGTGACCGAGTTGTGAAATCGCAACGCGACACATCTGGCCAATGCGGCTTTGCAAGTTAACCTTGCTGGAAGCACGTCCGGAAAAAAATGGGGAATTTAAGACGGGAGAAAAGTGGAGAAAATTCAGCTTTACGTAGCGAAGATTTGCGTATCCTCGTATCGTGTGTGGGGAGTGATACGTTGATACGGAATCAGCTGACGTACGTTTGCCTTTACGTGACCGCAATGGTGGATGATTCAAGATCGAGTCATGCTCGTTAGTATAACTGACAGTGATTCGAACTTGGTCCTGTAAGCATTATAGCCACTGTTGTACGCGCTTGGAGAAGTGGAGAAATTCAGCTTTACGTAGCTAAGAATTGCGTATCCTCGTATCGTGCGTGGGGAGTGATACGATGATACGCAATCAGCTGACGTACGTTTTGCCTACACGTGGCCGCAATTGTGGTTGATTCAAGATCGAGTTTGCTCGTTAGGAGAACTGACAAAAGTTCGAACTTGGTCCTGCAAGCATTATAGCCACTGTTGTACGCGTGTGTGAGTGGAATCGACCTATTTTAACCCTTTTTTTCCCGTCCGATTGCGGGATTTTTATTTGCGTGCGATTTGGATGCAGTTAGGAGGATGATCAGACGCAGAATGGCTGCCTAGGGAAGCAAAATGACGTAAAAACGACGGTTGTTGTGGTTTTGCCGTACATTTTTTCATTTCATTCATTGATCAGCTGTTTTCGTGTCTTCTCATTATCAGTTGACGTGCTCACAGAAATTCAGGTATGTTGCGAAAAGAATTTGCCACTTCATCTTGCTGCTGATGTCGGGTGTACATTCGCATGGAGATCGATGTCTCATTCGTTGTGCTTCTCATCGATTGATTGGTAGATTTACTGCTTGATTGTCGTCGTCTTTTCTGTAATTGATCGATTGGTTGATTGCTTGGTTGTCTTCGTCTTTTCTATAATTGATCGATCGCTTGATTGCTTGATTGTCTTCGTCTTTTCTATAATTGATCGATCGGTTGATTGCTTGATTGTCTTCGTCTTTGCTATAATTGATCGATTGGTTGATTGAAAAGTTGGTACATTAATTTCTTAATTTAGATTCTTGTAATTGTTCGCTCGGTCGGTTGTGTTTTTTTACGGGTTCGATTGATTTTTCTGGTTATGAGTTTTTTTGCCGGATTTTGAGGGGGTGAGGGAAGTGATTATTTGCTTATTATTCGCGGTCCGACACTACTTTACTTGATCAGCATTGCTTCACTTGATTGATATGGTTTTACTTGATTGATGATCTAAATAAAGTGTGCTACAACGTTAGGTCAATAGGTTGATTGATTGATTTAAATGAATTGTGGTACAACCTTCGGTGGATGGATTGATTGATTGATTTAGATGAACTCTGCTACAACGTTCGGTGCAACGGTTGATTGATGATTTGAATAAACTTTAATACAATGTTTGGTGAATTGGTTGATTGATTGAGTTATAACTCCACTTTGTCTTTCTTCTTTGACAGGATTCTGCTGTTCTAAACTGAGTGACTTTACTTTTGATCTCAGTTGCTTCTTTGGCTGTTGGATTGAGAACGGGAATATCTTAATCAACTGCACCATGGCCTGTTCATGCAAGTGTAATTGCGAACGTAAGAAGCCCTTTTAGTTTGACTGCTCAATTTGCTTGTCTGATTAATCGCTTCACTCGATTGGTTTGTCTGTTTTCTCCTGCAGAGACGATGTCGCCAGTACGACGAACATTTTGTCTGCTGACTCTCTTCGACTTGGTGTTGACATTCCTCCTCTGGATTCTTTATACGCAAGTATGCTTGACTGCCGGTTCAGACTCAGGAGTCGCACAGGCACCCCACAATAAATGGCATTGCAATTTTCAAGGCAGTAGAATGAATTTAATCTTGTTTTATTTTGCTTTGACAGATAAAAGGCCAAAGTCCATACGAAGCCTTCGATACGGAAGTTGCCCACTACGGCATACACTCATCGCTGTTCGACCTAGTGGTGCGTGCAAGTGCATTTGTCTGTCTGTCTGTCTGTCTGTCTGTCTGCCTATCTCTCTATCTATCTGTCTGGTATTTGATCGGTCGATCTGCGTGACTGTTTAGCTGCCTGCCTATTTATTTGTCTGTCTGTCTATCTCTCTATCTGTCTATCTGTCTGTCTATCTGTCTGCCTGCCTATCTGTTTGTCTGTCTGTCTATCTCTCTATCTGTCTGTCTGTCTGTCTGTCTGTCTGTCTGTCTGTCTCTCTGTCTGTCTGTCTATCAGTATGTTTGTCTATCTGTTTCTCTGTTTGTCTGTCTGTCTGGTAGTTGACCGGCCTATCTGCCTGACTGCTTAACTGCTTGTCTGTCTGTCTCTCTGTCTGACTGCTTATCTGTTGGTTGGTTGGCCAGCCTGTTTGTTTTGATTCTCTCCTTTTGTCTGGCGGACTATGGTTTGTTTGACTATCTGTGTTGCTGTCTTTTTCTTTCTTTCATGGAGGTAGAGTGAAGGCTTTTATGCTTTCTTTGTTTTTACTCGTGGATTTCTTGCAGATGCTGGCCGCTTTCCGATTTACCAGTCTGATCCTGGCATATGGACTCTTCGCTCTGCATAATCCGTGGGTCGTTGCGGTAAAAGATGTTTTCTTCACCCATTTGAGCACTCTGTTGCATGTTATACTCTATTGTATCATCAGTATCGGTGTTAGATATTCATTTCAACCATTTTTTTGCTACAACCGTGTATGTTTTCTCTGCAGGTGACGACCACAATATCCAGTGGATTCCTAATTGCCAAAGTCTTCCTTTTTGCTGTAAAGCTACCGTCTTCTTTTGTATCTCCCGTCGTGTCTCTTCAGCGTCTCGCTATAGCATTTTTGTTCTGCAGTTCACAAAAGAAGACCGGGATTCGCCGATCCTGGACTATTTGTTGCTGGTCTCCAGTGTAAGCCCGATCATGGACTCGATTCTGGATCCCGATCCTGGACTCGATCCTGGACTCGATCCTGGATCCCGATCCTGGACTCGATCCTGGACTCGATTCTGGATCCTGATCTTAGACTCGATCCTGGATCCTGATCCTGGTCTCGATCCTGGACTCGATCCTGTATCCTGATCCTGGATCCTGATCCTGGATCCTGATCCTGGATCCTGATCCTGGATCCTGATCCTGAATCCCGATCCTGGACTCTTAATGATCCCGAAGCTTGGTTTCTATGTTTATTTTTCCGGGTTGCTTTCAATTATTTTTCCGGTTTCAGTTCGTCCTACCTTGGGCAGAGACTTGGTTTCTGGACTTTAAGGTCCTACCACGGGAGCTGAAGGAGCGCTTGATTGGTGAGAACTTTATAAAGAGAACGCAAACCACCAGGAATTGGTGACTCATACAGTATGTTGTGCGTTTCCAGATCTGAGACGAGCCGCGTCGGAGATCAGCCCTCTACTCTATGGCCGATCGCGGTACGAGGCATGGGAGCAGGCTGGGCAGTCTGGCATGTCATCGGCTTTCTACTCGCCGATGGGTGGTTCTCCGGAAAACCGTGAGTTCTTTATCGCAACATGTAGCGCTGCTTGTCTGTCTGTCTGTCTGTCTCTTGATCTGTGCATCTGACTGACTGACTGCCTGCCTGTCGTTGTCTCTCTGCCTTTGCCTCCCTCACTGTTTGTCTCTCTGCCTATGTGCCTGTATGCCTATCTGCACACCTGTATGTCTGTATGTCTGTCTGTATGGCTGTATGGCTATATGCCTGTCAATCTGCTTGTGTGTCTGTCTATATGCCTGTGTAACTGTCTATATGCCTGTCTCTCTGTTTGTCTCCCTCGCTGCCTTTTTGCTTAACGGGCTGTCTGTCGACTTGCTTAGTTGTCTGTGCGTTTGTGTGTCTGTCTGGTTGTATAAAGTGCTGTATGTCTCTCTGTCTGCCCGTCTGTCTATATGTCTGAATACCTGTCTGGATGGATTGAGTTAGGCCTTTCTGAAACCTACTTGCAATATTTTGAATCATAGGATCACTAGCCGGCGATGTTCAAGTATTGCCGCGAAAGCAGACAGTAGTCGATGTCCCGGCTCCCATCGTTCCATCACCCTTGACAACAGACCAGGCAAGTTTGTATCTGTCAGCAGCGCAGTTATGGCCGCGTGTCCTATTGCAGCTCGGTAAATACTGCAATTGCCGTGTATGGTTTGCAATTCTCTGGCAGCCTCTGACTACTGTGTATGATACATTATCATATCCACAAATAGGAAACTAACCTTGTGAGGGGCGTGTTTTGCTATGCTGCTTTCATGGGGATGGTGTACTTTTCGCAGAAGAAACTGCTCCTAGAACGCGGACAGTCCAGTCTGCTCGTCATCAACGGGCTGCTGGCGCGATCGGGATGGAAGCTGGAGAAGCAAGGGAAAAACGATAGCCACGTCTACTCCATCCACGATAA